>JACEEZ010013702.1:0-16763 GCA_016584305.1 Chionoecetes opilio
TTTAACAATAACCTAAGTTTAAAAAGATGAAAACGCTTGAATTTTCCCTAATCATAATAAAAACCTCTTATCTTCATTATTAGCTAATTAATGTAAGTACTATAGGAAATATTCTAAAAAAGGGATACTTAATTTGTAGGAAAACAGCTAAACCCCGATAACTAGCTAAAATCATTAAAAAAAGAACACATTTTGAGGGTATAAAGCATTATATAACGTAAATCCTTCTATTAATGATATAATACTACAATAATAAAAAATTTATAAAAAAACACGTATAATATACAATTGTACCACAATATAGGAGTCTCAAACTCTATTTTTAAAGTACAGTATTTTTAAAATAGCAATTTCTAACGAAAACAACTATAATTCCACATTTTGAATTTCTCAGTCAAAAAAAAGGGCTGAATAATGTAAATTTTTCGACATTTTTTAGCCTTTAAAAAAATACATTAAAATATTTGAAATAACGTTGTTTTTTAAAAAAAAATTGATACAAAATTACATGAAAATAACATATTTTAAGCTTATAATATTGTATATATAGTTGTGTAAAAAGGCTTAATAATGTTAAATTTCGACATTTTTAGGTTTTCAAAAATACATTAAAACACTTAAAAAAAACGTTGTTTTAAGATTAAAATGCTCCCTAAATTCATGAAAAAATACATATTTTAGCTCATAACAAGGTAAAATATAGTTGTGAAAAAGGGTGTGAATAATGTCAAATTTCGACATTATTTAGATTTAAAAAAATACAAAAATTCTTGAAAAAACAATGTTTTTAAGATAAAAATTGATATCAAAATTTTCATGAAAAAACATATTTAAGCTTTTAATTTTTTTAAAAATATAGTTGTAGCAAAATAAAAAAAGCTATTTAGCTACATATAAAGAAATATACTTCAATTTATAGAAAAAAAAACTCTTCAAAATGATAACTAGCTAAAATCATTGAAAAAAACCACTAACATTTATGAGTTTACAGCAAGAGTAGTAAGTAAAATTTACTTGTATATATAACAATAACGCTAAAGTTAAGAAAAACTATGAAAAACACTTGCAATATACCGTTAATCACAATAAATAACCTCTTACTCTTGATTTAATAGCTTAATGTAATGTTAGCTATCTTATAGGTGCAAATATTCTAAAAAGAGGATTGTATATATCAATTTGTTAGGAAAAACTAGTATAATACACTGATAACTAGTAAAACATGAAAACACTACATTTAAGGGTTATAGCAAATAATAAGTTAAACACTACTGTTATGTACAATAACGCTTACAGTTTACAAGAAACTATGAAAACGCTTGCATTTATACCGTTATATCACAATAAAAACCTCTATCTTCTATTATTAGCTTAAGTAGTGTAATCTACTTATAGGTGCAAATTATTCTAAAAAGAGATTCCTATACTTCAATTTGTAGGAAAAACAGTATATATCACCGTTAAGAGTAATATCATTGAAAAAAAAACACATGTTAAGGGTTTTATAGCAAATGATAAGTAAAACTACTTGTATATTTCCCCCCAAACGTTACAGTTAGAAGAAACTATGAAAAACGCTTGCATATACCGTTATATCACAATAAATAACCTCTTACTCTTCTATTAATAGCTTATGTAATGTAAGCTACTATAGGGAAAATATTCTAAAAAGAGGATTGTCTCTAACGCTCAATTGTAGGAAAACTAGCTATATATCACTGATAAATATTTAAAAATAATTGAAACACACTACTTTATGGGTTTATAGCAATACAATAAGTAAAAACTACTTGTAATAAACAATAACGCTACAGTTAAAGAAATAATGAAAAAACGCTTGCAATATATACCGTATACACAATAAATAAAACCGCCTATCTTCTATTTAATAGCTTAATGTAAGTACGCTACTATAGTGCAAATTATTCTACAAGGAGGATTGTATACTTCAATTGTAGGAAAACAGCTATATATCACCGATACTAGCTAAAATCAGTTGAAAAGAAAACATTTTTAGGGTATAAGCATTATCATAAACGTAAATTCCTTCTATTAATGACATAACAATACAATTAATAAGAAATTATGAAAACACGTAAATATACAATTACCACAATATAGGAAATAAACCTCAAAAACTACTATTTAAGCTTACAGTATTTTAAAATAGCCAATTTCTAACGAAAACAACTATAATTCCACATTTGAATTTCTCAGTCAAAAAAAGGGCTGAATAATGTCAATTTCGCATTTAGCCCTTCAAAAAATACATTAAAATACTTAAAAACCGTTGTTTTTAATAATAAAATTGATACATAAATTACATGAAAAATTACATATTTGAAGCTTATAAATGTATAATATAGTGTGTAAAAAGTGCTGATAATGTTAATTTCGACATTTTTAAGGCTTTCAAAAATACTTAAACACTTGAAAAAAACATGTTTTAGATTATAAATTGCTACCTAAATTTCATGAAAAAATACATATTTTTGTCATAACAATGTAAAATATAGTTGTGTAAAAGTGCTGAATAATATCAAATTTCGACATTATTTAGCATTTCAAAAATACATAAAAATTCTTGAAAAAACAATGTTGTTAAGCTTAAAATGATTATCTAAATTCTTGAAAATACATATTTTTAGCTATTAATTTTGTAAAATATAGTTGTAGCAAATATAAAAAGCTATTTAGCTACAGCTATAAAGACATATACTTCAATTGTAGAAAAAAAAAACTCTTCAATGATAACTAGCTAAAATCATTGAAACACTACATTTATGAGGTTACAGCAATATAGTAAGAAAATTTATTGTATATATACAATAAACGCTACAGTTTACAAGAAACTATGAAAACGCGTGCAATATACGTATATCACAATAAAACACTCTTACTCTTGTATTAAGAGCCTTAATGTAATTGTAAGCGACTTATAGGTGCAAATTATCTAAAAAGAGGATTTTATATATCAATTTGTGGAAAACAGCTATATATCACTGATAACTAGCTGAAATCATTGAAACATACATGTTAAGGGGTTATAGCCAATATATATAAACTACTTGTATATGTACCAAAAAACGCTACAGTTTTACAAGATACTATGAAAAAACCCGCTTGCTAATATTACCGTATATCACAATAAATAACCTATACTCTTCTATTATTAGCTTAATGTAGTGTAAGTCTATAGTGCAAATTATTCTAAAAGGAGGATTTTTACGCAATTGAGGAAAACAGCTATATATCCACCGGATAAATAGCTAAATATCCTTGAAAAAACTACATTTTCAGGGTTTATTTAGCAATATGATAAGTAAACCTACTTGTATATGTTACAAAAACGTTACAGTTTAAAAGAAACTATGAAAAACGCTTGCAAGTATCAGTTATAGTCGACAAGAAATAACCTCTTACTCTTCTATTTATAGCTTAATGTAATGTAAGCTACTATAGGTGCAAATTATTCTAAAAAGAGGATTTTCTACTTCAATTTGTAGGGGGAAAAAACAGCTATATATCACTGATAACTATTTAAATCATGAAAACACTACATTTTATGGGTTGAAGCAATACAATAAGTAAAACTCTGTTTTATATCCAATAAACGCTACAGTTAGAAGAACTATGAAAACGCTTGCAAATACCGCGATATCACAATAAATAACCTCTTACTCTCTATATAGATTAATAGCTTATGTAATGTAAGCTACTTATAGGTGCAACATTAGTTCTAAAAAGGGGATTTTTATACTTCAATTTGTACGGAAAAAATGGCTATATACACGATAAATAGCTAATAAGCATTGAAACACTACATTTAAGGGGTTATAGAAACTATGATAAGTAAAACTACTTGCATATATACAATAACGCTACAGTTACAACAAACTATGAAAAAACGCTGCAAATATACCTTTTATATCACAATAAATAACCTCTTACTCTTACTATTTATTAAGCTATGGATGTAAGCAAGGAGCATATAGGTGCTATTATTCTAAAAGATGATTTATACTTCAATTGTAGGTAAAACAGCTATTATCACTGATAACTAGCTAAATAATGGCAAACCATCCATTTTATGGGGTGACTAGCAATATATAATAAGTAAAAATACTTGTATATATAAATACAACGATACAGTTTAGAAGAAACTATGAAACGCGGTGCAATTATACCGTTATATCACAATAAATAACCTCTTACTTTCTATTAAAGCTTAATGTAAGGTTAAACCTACTATAGGTGCAAATTATTTAAAAAGAGGATTATACTTCAATTTGTAGGAAAACAGCTATATATCACGAAAATAGCAATATCATTGAAAACCTACATTTAAGGGTTTATAGCAATATGATAACTTAAACTCTTGTCTATATACAATAACGCTACCGTTTACAAGAAAGTATGAAAAAACGGCTGCAATATTACCTTTTATATCATAATAAATAAACATCTTACTCTTCTATTTATTAGCTTTAATGAAGTAAGCTACTTATAGGTCCAAATTTATTCTAAAAACAACGATTGTATACGTCAATTAGCAGGAAAAACAGCTATATATCCACCGATAATAGCAAAATTATGAAAGAACACATTTGAGGGTATAAATTATTATCATAAAGGTAAATTCCTTCTTATTAATGATATAACACTACAATTAAGAAGAAACTATGAAAAACACGTATAATATACAATTTTATCACAATATAGAGTCCAAACTCTATTATAAGCTTACAGTAGTTTTAAAATAGCAATTTCCAACGAAAACACTATAATTCCACATTTTGAATTCTCTATCAAAAAAAGGGCGAAATAATGTCAAATTTCGACCTTTTAGCCCTTCAAAAATGGCATTAAAACACTTGAAAAACGTTGTTTTTAAGAATAAAATTGATACTAATTCACTATAATATACCTATTTTATAAGCTCAAACATTGTAAAATATAGGATGTAGAAAACTTGCCTGAAAATGTCCAAAATTTCGACATTTTTTGCATTCAAAAAATACATTAAAACACTTGAAAAAACGCGTTTTTTAGATAAATTGAGACCTAATTTCAAGAAAAATTATTATTTTTAGTCATAACATTGTTAAAATATAGTGGTTATAAAGTGTGAATAATGTCAAATTTCAACATTATTAGCCTTTGCAAAATACATTTAAAATACTTGCAAAAACATTTTGTTTTAAGATAAAATTGATATCTAAATTCATGAAAAATACATATTTCAGCTATAATTTTGTTTAAAATATAGTTGTAGCAAATATAAAAAGCATCTTGCTACTGATATAAAGAAAATACTTCAATTTGTGAAGAAAAAAAAACTCTTCACTGATAACTAGCTAAAATCATTGAAAACACTACATTAGGGTTATAGCATATGAACAAGTAAACTACTTGTTATATATACAATAACGCTACAGTTTACAGAAATATTGAAAAACGATTGCAATATACCGTTATATCACAATAATAACTCTTATCTGTCTATTTAATAGCTAATGTAATTTGGGGATACTTATAGGTGCAAATAATTCTAAAAGACGTTTTTATACTTCAATTGTAGAAAACAGATATATATCCACTGTATAAAACTAGTAAAATCATTGAAAACACACTTTTATGGGTTGATAGCAATATAATAAGTAAAACTACTTGTATATATACAATAACGCTATAGTTAGAAGAAACTATGAAAAACGCTTGCATCTACCGTTATATCACACTAACTAACTTATTACATCTATTTAATAGTTAATTAATGTAAGCTATTATAGGTGCAATTATTCTAAAAAGAGGATTTTAAACTTCAATTTGTAGGAAAACAAGATATATATCACCGATAAATAGCTAATATCATTGACAACAATACATTTTAAGGGTTTATAGCAATATGATAAGTTATTAAACTACTTGTATATATACAATCACGCATACAGTTTACAAGAAACTATGAAAAAAACGCTAGCAATATACGTTTATAACAATAAATAACCTATTATTCTTTATTAATAGGATTAATGTAATGTAGTACTTATAGGTTGCAAAAATTATCTAAAAGAGGTTTTATACTTCAAATTTGTAGGAAACAGCTTATATATCACCGATAATAGCTAATATCATGAAAAAAAACTACATTTAAGGGTGTATAGCAATATGATAAGTTACAACGACTGGCAATATATCCAATAAAGCTACAGTTTACAAGAAAAACTAGAAAAGGCTTGCAATATACGTATATAACATAAATAACCTATTACCTTCATTTAGTAGTTTTAATGTAATGTAAGCAAAGGCATATAGGGCATATTATTCTAAAAGAGGATTTCTACTCGCAAGTTGTAGGAAAAACAGATATAATCACTGAAAAACTAGCTTAAAATCATTGAAAACCCACTACATTTTATTTTGGGTTTTATAGCAATATATAATAAGTAAAACTACTTGTATATAGACAATACGCTACAGTTTTTAGAAGAAACTATGAAAACGCCGTGAAATATAACGTTATATCACAATAAATAAACCTCTTAATCTTGTATTTAATAGCATAAATGAAGTAAACTACTATAGTGCAAATTATTCAAAAAGAGGATTTTATATAATCAATTGTAGGAAAACACCGATATATCACTGATAACTAGCTAAAATCATTGAAAAACACTACATTTTAAGGCGTTTATAGCAATAATGATAAGTAAAACACTTGTATATTTACAAAACGTACAGTTTAGAAGAAACCATGAAACGATGACCAATATAAGTTATATCACAATAAATAAACCTCTTACTCTTCTATTTAATAGCTAATGTAATGTAAGTACTTATAGGTTGCAAATTATCAAAAGGAGGATGTTATACTTCAATTTGTAGGAAAACAGCTATATTTCACCGATAAATCAGCTAAATATATGAAAAACACTACATTTTAAGGGTTTATAGCAATATGATAAGCTAAAACTACTGGCATATATACAATAACGCTACAGTTTACAAACAACTATGAAAAACGCTTGCAATACAGTTAGATCACAATAAAAACCTCTTTATCTTCTATTTATTAGCTTAATGTAAGGTAAGTAACTTTATAGGTTCAAATATTCTAAAAACCGATTGTATACTTCAATTTGCAGGAAAACAGCTATTATCACCGTAACTAGCACAATATTGAAAGAACACATTTGAGGGTATAAAGCATTATCTAAGGTAATTTCTTCTATAATGATATAACACACAATTAAGAGAAACTATGAAAATCACGTATAATATACAATTCTATCACAATATAGAGTCTCAAACTCCTAGATAAGCTATTTACAGTAGTTTAAAATAGCAATCACACGAAAAAACTATAATTCCACATTTGAATCTCTCTATCAAAAAAAGGCTGAATAATGTCCATTTTCGACATTTTTGAACCTTCAACAAGCTAAAACACTGAAAAAACGTTGTTTTAAGAAAAAATTGAAACATAAATTTCATTATAAATACCTATTTTAAGCTCATAATATGGGGTAAAATATAGGTTCTTCAGGGTAAAAGTGTCTGAATAATGTAATTTCGACATTTTTTTGGCCTTCAAAAATACATTAAAACACTTGAAAAAACGTGTTTTTTAGATAAAATGAGACCTAAATTCAAGAAAATATATTTTTAGTCATAAACTATTGTAAAATATAGTTGTTTTAAAAGTGCTGAATAATGTCAAAGTTCGACCATTATTTAGCCTGCAAAAAACATTAAAATACTTGCAATATAAACATTGTGTTTAAGATTAAAATTGATATCTAAATTCATGAAACATACATACTTTCTAGCTATTAATTTTTGTAAAAATAGTTGTAGACCAAAATAAAAGCTATTTTGCTACTGATATAAAGAAATATATACTTCAATTTGTAGAACAAAAAAAACTCTTCACTGATAACTAGCCTAAAATCATTGAAAACACTACATTTTATGGGTTTATAGCAATATGATAAGTACAAAACTACGTGTATAGATACAATAACGCTACAAGTTACAGAAACTATGGAAACAGCTTGCAATATACCGTTATATACAAAAATAACCTCTTACTCTTTATCTATAAGCTTAATGTAATGTGGGATACTAAAGGTGCAAAATTATTCTAAAAGACGATTTTATACTTCAATTTGTAGGAAAACAGCATATATCACTGATAACTAGCTAAAATCATTGAAAACACTACATTATGGGTTTTATAGCAATATAATAAGAAAACTACTTGTATATATACAATAACGCTATAGTTTTAGAAGAAACTATGAAAACGCTTGCAATATACCGTATATCACAATAAATAACTTTTACTCTTCTATTTAATAGCTTAATGTAATGTAAGCTAACTTATAGTGCAAATTATTCTAAAAAGAGGATTTTATTACTCAATTTGTAGGAAAACAGCATATATCACGATAAATAGCTAAACATTGAAAACCCCTACATTTAAGGGTTTATAGCCAATAGATAAGTTAATTACTTGTATATTACAATAACGCACTAGTGTACAACGAAACTATGAAAAACGCTTGCAACTATAACCGGTTATATCACAATAAAATAACCTCTTACTCTTCTACTATTAGTTAATGTAATGGTAAGCTACTTATAGGTTGAAATTATTCTAAAAAGAGGATTTAATACTTTCAATTTGTAGGAATAACAGCTATATATCACCGATAAATAGCTAATATCATTGAAACACACTACATTTAAGGTTTTATAGCAATATGATAAGTTACACAATTGTATATAATACAATAAACGATACCAGTTTACAAGAACACACGTATGAAAAAGCTTCTGTCAATATACCGTTATATCACAATAAATAACCTCTTACTCTTCTATTTATTCGCTTAATGTAAGAAGCAAGTAGCCTATAAGGTGCATATTATTCTAAAAAGATTATTTTATACTTCAATTTGTAGGAAAACAGCTATATATCACTGACACTAGCTGAAAAATATTGAAAACACTACATTTTATGGGTTATAGCATATAATAAAGTAAAACACGGTATATATACAATTAACGCCTACAGTTTTAGAAGAAAAAACTATGACAAACGACTTGCAAATACGTTATATTCACAATAAATAACCTCTTACTCCCTTCTATTTAATAGCTTAATGTAATGTAACCTACTTATATGTTGCAAATTATTCTAAAAGAGGATTATACGTCAATTGTAGGAAAACAGCTATATATCACGATAAATAGTAATATATTGAAAAAACACTACATTTTAAGGGTTTATAGCAATAGAAAAGTTAAAATACTTGTATATATATACAATAACGACTACAGTTACAGAGAACTAGAAAAAAAAGGCTTGCAATTCACCGTTATATCACAATAAATAACCTCTACTCTTCTATTTTATTAGCTTAATAATGTAAGCAAGTAGCATATAGTGCATATATTCTAAAAAGATGATTTATACTCAATTTGTAGGAAAACAGCTATATATCACTGATAACCTAGCTAAAATAATTCGAAACACTACATTTTATGGGTTTATAAAATATAATAAGTTAAAAACTATTGTATATATACAATAACGCTACAGTTTTTAAGAAAGAAACTAGAAACACGCTGCAATATTACCGTTATATCACAATAATTAACCTCTTACTCTTCTATTTAATAGCTTAATGTAATGTACCTCAAAAACCCTTATAGGTGCAAATTATCTAAAAAAAGAGGATTTTACTACTTCAAATTTGTAGGACAAACAGCTATATATCACCGGGATAAATAGCTAATATCATTGAAAACACTACATTTAAGAGTTTATATCAATATGGATCAACTTAAACTAATTGTAATATATACAATAACGCTACAGTTTACAAGAAAAGTATGAAAAACGCTGCAATATACCTTTATATCATAATAAAATAACTCTACTCTTCTATTTATTAGCTAATGTAATGTAAAGCTACTATGTGCAAATATGATAAAAAAAGGATTTTGATATAACTCAATTTGTAGGAAAAAGCTAATATCACGAGTAAACTAGCTAAAATCATTGAAAAAAAACATTTTGAGGGTTATACAAGCATTATCATAACGTAAATCCTTATTAATGATAAACACACAATTAATAAGAATTATGAAACAACACGTATAAATATATAGTGTACCACATAAGAGTCTCAAACTCCTATTATAAGCTTACAGTAGTTAAATAGCAATTTCTAATGAAAACAACTATATCCACATTTTGAATTCTCAATCAAAAAAAGGCTGAATAATGTCAATTTTCGACATTTTTTATCCCTTCAAAAATACATTAAAATACTTGAAAAAACGTGTTTTTAATCATAAATTGATACATAAATACATGAAAGAATACATATTTTTAAGCTTATAAATTGTATAATATAGTTGTGTTAAAAGTGCTGAATAATGTTAAATTTCGACATTTTTTAGACTTTCAAAAATACATTAAAACACTTGAAAAAAAACGTTGTTTTTAAGATTAAAATTGCTACCTAAATTCATGAAAATACATAGTTTTGAGCTCATAACAATGTAAAATAAAGTTGTGTAAAAAGTGCTGAAATAATGTCAAAGTTCGAATTTTTAGCATTTCAAAAATACATTAAAAATTCATGAAAAAACAATGTTTTTAAGATTAAAATTTATATCTAAATTTCATGATAAATACATATTTTTTAGCTATCAATGTGTGTAAAATATAGTTGTAGCAAATATAAAAAGCTAATTAGCTACAGATATAAGAAATATACTTCAATTGTAGAAAAAAAACAACTCTTCAATGATAAATAGCCTAAAATCATTGAAACACTACATTTTATGAGTTCAGCATATAGTAAGTAAATTAATTGTATATTTAACAAAAAACGTAAAGTTTAGAAGAAACTATGAAAAAACGCTTGCAAATATACCGTTATATCACAAATAAATAACCTCTTTTTTTTTTTTAAACTCTTTTTCTATTTAATAGCTTAATGTAATGTAAGCTATTTCTAGGTGCAAATTATTCTAAAAGAGGATTTATACTTCAATTTGTAGAAACAGCTATATATCACGCATAAATAGCAATATCATGAAAACACTACATTATGTAGGGGTTATAGAAAATATAATAAGTTAAACTACTTGTATAATTACAATAACGCTTACAGTTTACAGAAACTATTGAAAAACGCTGCCAATATACCGTTATATCACAATAAATAACCTCTCCTCTTCTATTTATTAGTTTAAGTAATGTAAGCTACTTATAGGTGCAAATTATTCTAAAAAATAGGATTGTATACTTCAATTTGTAGGAAAACACTATATATCACCGATAAATAGCTAATATCAATTGAAAACACTACATTTTATGGGTTATAAGCACTATGATAAGTAAAAACTACGGGTATATATACAATAACGATACAGGTTACAAGAAAAATATGAAAAACGCTAGCAATATAACGTTATTCACAATAAATAACTCTTATTCTTCGATTTAATAGCTTAACTGAATGTAAGGCTACTTAAGGTGCAAATTATTCTAAAAAGAGGATTTATACTTCAATTTGTAGGAAAAAAGCTATAGAATCACTGTAAATAGCTAATATATTTGTAAACAATTAATTTTAAGGGTGGATAGCAATATGATACAGTTAAACTACTTGTATATATAAAATAAACGCTACAGTTGACACGAAACTAGAAAAAGGCTTGAAATATACGTTTATCACAATAAAAACCTCCTACTTTCTATTTGATAAGCTGAATGTAATATAAGCAAGTGCATATAGTGCATATATTCCTAAAAGAGGATTTTATACTTCAATTGAGGAAAAAACAGCAAATCACTGGACAACTAGCTAAAATCAGTGAAACACTACATTTTATGGGTTTATAGCAAATAATAAGTAAAAATACTGTATATATACATAACGCTACAGTTTAGAAGAAACTATTGAAAACGCTTGCAATATACCGTATATCATAATAAAAACCTCTTACTCTTATTTACAGCTTAATGTATGTAAGCTATTATAGTGACAAATTATTTAAAAGAGGATTTATACTTCAATTTGTAGGAAAAAGCTATATATCACCGATAAATAAAGCTAATATCATTGAAACACTACATTTCTTACGGGTTTCTAGCAATATGATAACTTAAACTACTGTTCTATACAATAACCGCATACAGGTTTACAAGAAAGTATGAATAAAACGCTTGCAATATACCGTATATCATAATAATAACCTCTTATCTTCTATGTATTAGCTTAATGTAATGTGAAGTTACTAAGTGCAAATTATTCTAAAAAAGGATGTATACTCAATTTGTAGGAAATCAGCTATATATCACGATAACTAGCTAAAAAATCATTGAAAAAGAACACATTTTGAGGGTTATAAAGCATAATCATAACGTTAAATTCCGTCTATTAATGATATAACACTAACATAATAAGAAAATATGAAAAACACGTATATATACAATTGCTACCACAATATAGGTCTCAAAATCCTAGTATAAGCTTACAGTCGTTAAAATAGCAATTTCTAACGAAAACACTATAATTCCAATTTTGAATTCGCCAGGCACAAAAAGGGTGAATAATGTCAATTCGAACATTTTAGCCCCTTCAAAAATAGATTAAAATACTGAAAAAAACGTTGTTTTAAAAAAGACATAAATCTTGAGACATAAATTATATGAAAATACATATTTAAGACTTAAATATTGTATAATATGGGTGTAAAAGGCTGAAAATGTTAATTTCGAATTTTTTAGGTTTTCCAAAAATACATTAATATTGTGTTAAAAGTGCTGAATAATGTTAAATTTCGACATTTTTGGTTTCAAAAATACATTTAACACTTGAAAAAACGTGTTTTTAAGAGTAAAATTGCTACCTAAATTTCATGAAAAAATACATATTTTTAGCTCATAACAATGTAAATGTATAGTTTGCGTAAAAGTGCCTGAATATGTCAAAATGTCGACATTATTTAGCATTTCAAAAATACATAAAAATCTTGAAAAAACAAGTTTTAAGATTAAAAATTTTAATCTAAATTTCATGATAAATACATCATTGTTAGCTATTATTTGTAGAATAAGTTGTAGCAAATATAGAAAAGCTATTTAGCTACAGATATAAAGAAAATATACTTCAATTTATAGAAAAAACAACTCATTCAATGATAACTAGCTAAAATCATTGAAAACAACATTTTATGACGTTTACAGGCAATATAGTAAGAAATTTACTTGTATATATACAATAACGCTAGAGTTTACAAGAAAACTATGAAAAAAAACACTTGCAATATACGTATATGTCCACAATAAATAACCTTTACTCTTGTATGTAAATAGCTTATGTAATGTTAGCTATTATAGGTGCAAATTATTCTAAAAGAGGATTTATCTATCAATTTGTAGGAAAACGAGCTATATATCACTGATAACTAGCCTAAAATAATTGAACAACACTACATTTAAGGGTTTTATAGCAAATAATAAGTAAAACTACTGTATAGTACAATAACGCTACAGTTTACAAGAAACTCTGAAAAAACGCTTGCATTATCCGTTATCCAATACCTAACCTCTACTCTTTCTATTTATTAGCTTAATGTAGTGTAAGTACTTATAGGTGCAAAATAATTCTAAAAAGAGATTCTATACTTCAATTTGTAGTGAAAAACAGCCTATATTATCACGGATAAATAGCGATATCATTGAAAAAAAACACAGTTTAAGGGTTTATGCAATATGATAAGTAAAACTAACTTGTATATTACAAAAACGTTTACCGTTTAGAAGAAAACTAGGAAAAACGCTTGCAATTACCGTTATATCACAATAAATAACTCTTACTCTTCTATTAATAGCTAATGGAATGTAAGCTTACTTATAGGTGGGAAAAATTATCTAAAAAGAGGATTTTCTAGCTTCACTTTGTAGGAAAACAGCTTATATATCACTGATAACTACTTTAAAATAATTGAAAACAACTACATTTTATGGGTCTAGCAATACAATAAGTAAAAACTACTGTATATACAATAACCGCTACAGTTAGAAGAAACATAAAAACCCCGCTTGCCAATATTACGTTTATATCACAATAAAGAACCTCTTATCTTCTATTTAATAGCTTAATGTAATGTAAGCTAACTATAGGTGCAAATATTCTACAAAGGAGGATTGTATACTTCAATTTGTAGGGAAAACAGCTATATATCACCGATACTAGCTGTAAAATCATTGAAAAGAACACAATTTTGAGGGTATAAAGCATTATCATAACGTAAATTCCATTCTATTCAGAATAACAATACAATTAATAAGAATTATGAAACACACGATAATATACAATGTACACAATATAGAGCCTCAAACTCCTATTATAAGTTACAGTATTTTAAAATAGCATTTCTCCCCCCCCCGAAAAAAACTAAATTCCAACATTTTGAATGCTCAAGTCAAAAAAAGGCTGAATAATGTCAATTTCGAATTTTTTAGCCCTTCAAAAATCACATTAAAATACTTGAAAAAACGTTGTTTTTAAAATTAAAATTGATACATAAATTACATGAAAATTACATATTTAAGCTTATAATATTGTATAATATGTGTTGTAAAAGTGCTGGAATATGTTAAATTCGACATTTTTAAGGCTTTCAAAAAAATACATTAAAACACTTGAAAAAACATTGTTTAAGATTAAAATTGACTACCTAAATTTCATGAAAAATACATATTTTAGCTCATAACAATGTAAAATTATAGTTGTGTAAAAGTGCTGAATAATATCAATTCGACATTATTAGCATTCAAAAATACATAAAAAATTCTGAAAAAACAAGTTTTAAGATTAAAATTGATATCTAAATTCTGATAAATACATATTTTAGCTATTAATTTGTAAAATATAGTTGTAGCAAATATATAAAAAGCTATTTAGCTACAGATATAAAGAATATACTTTCAATTTGTTAGAAAAAAACAACTCTTTCAATGAATTAACTAGCTAAAATCATGAAAACACTACATTTATGAGTTTAAGCAACTATAGTAAGTAAATTTACTTGTAATAACAATAACGCTACAGTTTACAAGAAACTATGAAAAACGCGTGCAATATACCGTTATATCACAATAAATAACCTCTTACTCTTGTATTTAATAGCTTAATGTAATGTAAGCTACTTATAGGTGCAAATTATTCTAAAAAGAGGATTTTATATATATCAATTTGTAGGAAAACAGCTATATATCACTGATAACTAGCTGAAATCATTGAAAACACTACATTTTAAGGGTTATAGCAATATAATAAGTAAAACTACTTGTATATGTACAATAACGCTACAGTTTACAAGAAACTATGAAAAACGCTTGCAATATACCGTTATATCACAATAAATAACTCTCTTACTCTTCTATTTATTAGCTTAATGTAGTGTAAGCTACTTATAGGTGCAAATTATTCTAAAAGGAGGATTTTATACTTCAATTGTAGGAAAAACAGCTATATATCACCGATAAATAGCTAATATCATTGAAAAAACTACATTTTAAGGGTTTATAGCAATATGATAAAGTAAAACTACTTGTATATTTACAAAAACGTTACAGTTTAAAAGAAACTATGAAAAAACGCTTGCAATATAACGTTATATCACAATAAATAACCTCTACTCTTCTATTTAATAGCTTAATGTAATGTAAGCTACTTATAGGTGCAAATTATTCTAAAAAGAGGATTTTCTACTTCAATTTGTAGGAAAAACAGCTATATAATCACTGATAACTATTTAAAATAATGAAAACACTACATTTTATGGGTTTATAGCAATACAATAAGTAAAACTCCTTGTATATATACAATAACGCTACAGTTTAGAAGAAACTATGAAAAACGCTTGCCAATATACCGTTATATCACAATAAATAACCTCTTACTCTTCTATTTAATAGCTTAATGTAATGTAAGCTACTATAGGTGCAAATTATTCTAAAAGGAGGATTTTATACTTCAATTTGTAGGAAAACAGCTATATATCACCGATAAATAGCTAATATCATTGAAAACACTACATTTTAAGGGTTATAGAAATATGATAAGTAAAACTACTTGCATATATACAATAACGCTACAGTTTACAACAAACTATGAAAAACGCTTGCAATATACCGTTATATCACAATAAATAACCTCTTACTCTTCTATTTATTAGCTTAATGTAATGTAAGCAAGGAGCATATAGGTGCATATTATTCTAAAAAGATGATTTTATACTTCAATTTGTAGGAAAACAGCTATATATCACGATAACTAGCTAAAATCATTGAAAACACTACATTTTATGGGTTTATAGCAATATAATAAGTAAAACTACTTGTATATATACAATAACGCTACAGTTTTGAAGAAACTATGAAACGCGTGCAATATACCGTTTATATCACAAAAATAACCTCTTCTCTTCTATTTAAAAGTTAATGTAATGTAAATATTAAGGGGCAAATTTTTCAAAAAGAGGGTTTTTTACTTCAATTTTTAGGAAAACGTATAATCCGATAAATAGTAATATCATTGAAAACACTAATTTTAAGGTTTATAGCAATATGATAACTTAAATTTGTATTAAAACAATACGCAAGTTTACAAAAATTAAAAAGGTAAAAACCCCAAAAAAAAAACCGCTTTTTTTTTTGGGGAAAA
>JACEEZ010013703.1:0-10345 GCA_016584305.1 Chionoecetes opilio
AAAAAAAATACTAAGAAAAAAACTTTGGGACTCACCATATCCTCCCGTTTTTTAAGACCCCCCCCTGTCCTGATTTTAACGGCCCAACAAATTCCCCTTGTCTTTGTTTTATATACCTGATAGAACCCTTTTGGGTCCCTTTTCCCCTGTTCTGCTACTTTAATCTCATAATTGTTTCTTAGCAACCTCGAGTTAATTCTTCACTGTCATCGCCCATCACGTTAACTGTTCTTTTTTTTACCAATCCTGCCTTGAAACCTTAAATAAATGTTTCTTTTTACTCCAATGTGTGTTTTAAATTGGTGGTCATCCATTTTTTATCCCTCTTTCTGGACCTTTTTCCCTATAAGGAATATTTCTTTTCTGTCCGTCAATTATATTCCTTACAAATGAGGTGGTTTTAATACTCATCAGCCCCGACCTCACTTCCATTCTAATCTCTCAAATTTACCTCCTCAGCCCTGACCTCACTTCCCCTGCCCTAACCGCTCTAATTACCTCCTCAGCCTCGACCTCACTCCCATACCTAACCTCGCCAATTACCTCCGGGTTTGCCTTTCCCTAATCCTTCATAATTGGCCCTTTTCCAGCTGTCAATCCCCCTGTCATTATTCTGGGATTTTTTTTTTCCCCCTCCATCCCACACCTCTTATTAATAACCCTCCAGGTGTCTTCTTAATCCTGCATAAGGGCCTTTCTGAAATTAGGCATTCGATGCTTATTGCCACTTAATTTTCCAACTTCCATTTTAAGCTAAACCTGATCTCATAATGTCGCTATTATCTAAATTCCACCGACCTCCACATTTGTAACTAAATCGTCTCTATTTGTCAGCAATAGATCTAGAATATTATCTCCTCTAGTAGGCTCCTTGATTGCTTGACTTAGGAAGTTATCCTGGATTATATATAACAATTCATCTGCGTCGCTGTCACCTATGATTAAATCCGTCTATATTCCTAAGATTAAGATCTCCCACCACGCATAGTCGATTATATCTGCAGGCTTGTTTATTTCTTCCCAAATAGGAGCTGAATCCTCTTTACATAAGTTTGGAAGGCTTATACACTACACCCAAAAACCATTTTCTCAGTTCCCTCCGTAACCTCTACCTATATAGACTCTAGGGCTGTCATCTGTTTTTATAACATTATTAACACAACACTGCAATGCATCTCTTGCATAAAGCGCAACTCCTCCACCTCGCCTGCCTACTCTGTCCTTGTGAAATAACTTATACCCACTATCTCGACTTCCGGATCGAATACCTTTCCTGACATATCCCAACCAGGTTTCTGTTAACGCTATTATATCAAATCCTCTACACTATTTATTTCCCCTCAGGAAATCTATCTTTTTTAAATACTCCTACAGTTAGTATAGTAAATGTAAACACGAGTGACGATGGCTGACGAAGCTAGTCGCTTGTGATTACCAAGTAAAATACAAGTAAAGTGCCCTGGCGCAGGAACACTTGGAACATGGAACCTTGCTGCTACAATGTCCAGCTACCACTACCACCGTGCATCAAGGTAGATAGAAGAGGGGTAGCGTCCCCCCATAGACGGCTATGGGACAAATAAGAAATGAGTTTTTTTTTAATTAGGCATTTTTGGAGGTTTTGACATTAAAAAACTGCACATTACAAAAAATAAAATTTTGGATTTTTTGTTTTTTAAAATTTAAGCAAGTGTCGATGAATTAAAAAAATAAATAAAAAAGTTTTTAGTTTCTCGTCGTGCACGGGATTGGTCGCGCATATAAGCTCCCCCTGCCAAAGCTCCGCCCCCTCTCAACGTGCGAGTTTTTCCCGTGAAGGAACAAAGGGCGTTTTTGCGGGGGATTTTTTTGGTTGCAATCGGAAAATTTTCGTTGCAAACGGTAAAACAAAAACAAAAAATGATTGCGGGTCGGCCAATATCTTCCCTGGATGGTTTTGAACGGGGATCGAAATTTGAGAAACCCGAAATTTTTTCTTTGCAACAGGATCCCGCAAAAAACGTTTTTAAAACCCAAAGCAGCCAACTAGCTTAACCTGGAAGTGGAGTATAACAAGTTTTGGGGATTTGGGTCACTGAGTCCATAAATAATAAGAATCCGTTTGTGACACCTGTCTTTGTGGGCTTTTTTTTAATTTTACATAAAACCAAGATGGCCGCCATTGTTCTAGAATCTATAAAAATATAAGCAAAAGTGTGGTGTTTTCTGGTGTGTGTGTGTGTGGTGTGTTTGGTGTGTCTGCGATGGGTTTCCCCGCCCCCCCGTGGCGAAAAACCCATCATGGGCCATTTTTGGAACCAGGTTGCCCAGGGGAAGGGTTTTTTAAGGGCCCTTTTTGGGGATGATCCGATCATTTTTTCTCTTTTTTTTAGCACCTATTAGCGAGAATTGTGAAAAAAAAGGGGGTTTTCGAAAATTTGAAAAAACCTTGAGTAGGGTGATGGGGGTGAGGGGGTTAGGGGGTTGGGGGTAATGGGTAGTGAAGGGGGGGGGGGGTGATGGGTGGGGGTTGATGGGTGATGGGTGAGGGAATGGGTGGGGGGTGATGGGTTTAATGGGTGAGGAAATGGGGTGTGTGGGAGGGTTTTAATGGGTGAGTGAAGGGGTTTTGGGGTGATGGGTAAGGGGTGATGAATGGGTTGGGGGGATGTGAATGGGGGGCGTTAATAATAATTTCTACATCCATGATTTCAAAAAAGGAAGGGGCTTTTGGGAGAGTCTGTGTTTGGGGGGCCCTTGGGCCCACCAAAACAGGTGATGGGCCTCCGCAGGAGCTAGCAAAAAGTCCGCCCGGAGGGCGGCTTGCGGCTAGTAACAAATAAGATATCTGGGCTTCTAGAAGGGATTTAAAAATAATCAAAATTTTGTTTTAACGGGTTTTTAAGACATAGGAACCACAAGGAATAATTTTTTAATGTTTTGACAACTCCTTTTTGATAAACCCAAAGATGGCCCCGTCAAACCTCTGGGGAGACTGGTTTATGCCCCCAGTTTTAATTATTATTTTGGGCTCAGTGCCCAAAAAACAACCCAAAAAAAAATATATATACCCCACTTCCGGGTTTAAGCTAGTACTAGGTGGGGGCTATCCAG
The DNA here is from genome assembly GCA_016584305.1 of Chionoecetes opilio. Classification (NCBI taxonomy): domain Eukaryota; kingdom Metazoa; phylum Arthropoda; class Malacostraca; order Decapoda; family Majidae; genus Chionoecetes; species Chionoecetes opilio. Next base: position 3,094 of record JACEEZ010013703.1, read on the forward strand.
GCATTATTATATAGTACTTAGAATCAGAGTTAAAACCTTGTAGTGGCAAACCACTACTTGTATACATTTCAAGTCTCGTTTTTTTTTTAAATGTAAAAATTTTCTTTTTCCAGTAAAAGAAATAGGGAGGAAGGGGGTTTTTCAAGGGAAGTTTGGATGTGACCGGTGCCAAAGACTTGACTCTGCTGGGAGGGCAAGAATAAAGACAATCATCAAGTATAGCAAACAATAGGGTGAGGGCCACAGGGGTGTACAAGAAAAACTTGACGCTAACAGGCCCTTTACGATTAGTGTAAGAAACTTGTGTGGACATTTTTTCCAAAAAAAACTAAATAGACACCTCAAAAGAAAAGGGAATCCCACCACAGAAGTTGGCAGGTAATTAAAGAAACAACAAATTCTGGTGCTCAAAATTTGAGTTCCTGCACCTTTGTATTTCTGTGGCTTTCGTGTAAATTGAAAAGGACCCAAAGCACCCGATCGTGGAGACGTGCTGTTTTATGAAAGACCGTGACGAGGTTGTGGGCAAAATCATTCAAAGATTAATTTTGAAACATGTGACACCGAAAATGATGGGGGGGCTAGCGAAGTGAGAGTAGTCCTGGGAGCGTCAGTGATTTGCAAGCTCCCCGATGCTCTTTACCATGGTTTGCGGGGTTTGTGAGGGTCAAAATTTTCCTGGGCGAAAGATGGGTAAGTATGCACTAAAAGGTATCACAGCGGACAAGATGACGATGCTTAAATGCGCTTGTTACCGAATTGGTAAAGGGCCCTTTCTCAAATTGGAACTCGGAGAGTTTTTCCCATTTGTATGAAGACAAGGGGGTCCCAGATGACGACAAAAAACAATTGGTGAAAAAACTTTCACTTCACTTTGGTGAAGATCCCCTTTTCATGCCCCTGGGCGTAGCAACCCCGTTGTATTTAGAAGAAAAACCTTGGGTCCCCTAAAATTTTTCCTTTGGATGATATTGGGAATAGATAGTGCAAATCACAGTGTGGGAAAAAGAAGATCATTAAAGAATCCAAGATGTAGACCCACAGAAAAGGCATTTGAACCCGAATTCACAAAGCCAGTGCCGCAGACGTGTAGGTGACAACTATTCATCGCTAGCGAAAATATCGCCAAACTAGACAAACTTACCAGAAATACCTTTGGCAATATTTACCAGTTTGTTCAGGAACATCCCAAAAACCTTAGTTTGCACTAGGTATGATTTGAAAGATAAGGGACTAGTAAAAAAAACTGCTCATTTGGAGTTCGTGCTCATAGATGAAATTCTCGCTTCAAAAAAAATCGGCCGCAGTAGCAGCCGCCACAAAACCAGTCTGACTGGTTATCTGATTGTCATGGGGGTTTAGTGCAGGCAGTCGCTGACAACTTTGATGCGGACAATTTTCCCAAAATGGAAAGGTAACCATTCCTTAGCTCTACTCCGAACAGCCACAACAGACTGATACGGATGCGTGCAGCAAACGATCCCCCGAGAATGACGCGTACAATTTTAAATATGTGAGACTAATCTGTATTGAAAATCTGAAAAATATAGAAATTTTAAAGTTTACCGGTTTTTTATGAAACTTTTGGGTTAGCGGATTTGAGTTAACGGAAGTAATGTAACGGAATTTAATTAGTCCAATTATTTTTTCCAAAGTTAACTTAAAATTTAAAATGTTAAGGGAAATGTTAACTTCGTTAATTAACGTTTAACGGATTAACGGTTGGTGTCCCCCTTTTGCTGTAACGTAACTTGTACTAGTGTCGGGCGGACGCCAGTTTTAAAGTAAGAATTTTCCCTGAGGCTGCGTTCCCCTGGGGCCAGCCCGGGCGGAAGGTTTAATAGTACGGCCCCCCGTACTTTTATAATAGATCTTTAATCTATTAAGTACCGTTATAATAGTATATTATCCCTATACATACTATCCCGTAGTATATTATACTATACATATACTTACCGTATACTTTTTAAAAGTAATTATATATATATTTTAATATATATAATTATATAATTTTAATATAATATATATATTATATTATATATATTATAATATATTATATTATTATATAAAATATTATTATATTATATTATAATATATAAATATATAAAAATATATATATATTTTAATATATATATTATTATTATATAAAATTTTATTATAAATATATAGTTATAAAAATTTATATATAATAATAATATAATATAAATATATATATATAATAATTATATAGTATGTTCGCCCCGAAGAACCCCCAATGCCTGCCCATCAACTCTACCTTCGACGCGAGTGCATCGGAGGACCAAGGGGCGGCATGAGCCTCTTCTAATCACAGGCGTCACTATAAAATTCTGCCTGCCCCATCAGGGGCGAGACCAACCATCACACCCCCAAGTGAACCTTCGGGCCTACCATCAAACCCGGGTCACCACTGCCTGCAGGCGCTTAGGCAAAAAGTAAAAAAAAAAAAAAAAAAAAATATTAAATGATAAATTTTTTATACGTAGTTTCTTTCAAATCAGAAAAATATCAATTTTTTTAAATTTTTCTTACGTTACAGGAAAAATGATGTTTGAGTTTGCTTTATTATTATTTTTATTATTATATTATATTATTATTATTATCCTTAGTTTTTGTTGTTATTTTTATATTAGGGATATGCTTCCGCATTTTTTAATTTTTTGAAATTTTAGTTCCCCCAAAAAAATTTTAGAAAGGTATTAAAAAAAAACAAACTAATATATGAGTAACTCGTAAAAATCACCACTTGAAAAAATGGAAATCGTCTGTTGTTGTTGAGAGAAAAATTCATAAAAATAAGAAAAAACAGAATGGGCTTTGGTGAACAAGAGCTCCCGTGATATTATCGTAGTAAATTATAAAAAAAAACAGTACCTAAAACACACTAAAGAAAGCCATTCGAGACGAAGAAATATGCTGAATTTAATTTCACTAAACTCTTCGCCATTTAAAAAATTTTGCGAGTCAACTTTTAAAACGTGAAACATATCAATAGAAGGGCAATTTTTTTAGCTTTCTTTGAAATATTTGTTTTTTATAAATGAATTACACCATGCATAAATTTGCGTTAACAATAAATAAGATCATCAACGGGAAAATTAACCCATTTTGAGTTATTTTTTTGTTAACGCAATTTTATGCATGTGGTAGTTTTATTTATCAGAAAAAAGAAAATATCAATGGAAAACTAATAAAATTTTCGCTTCTAGAATATTCATGTTAAAAATTTACTGCAAAGTTTAAGAGGCGAAGAGTTTAAGTGATTTTAAGTTCATGCATATTTTCAGTCTCGAAGGATTTTTTTAGCGTGTTTTTCTGTTTTTTATTTTATAATATTAAGAACAAACATAACGAAGATTTCAGATTCATATATACTGATAAAAACCCAAATTTTTTTGAGCAGGACAGCCGTGGTACTTCACTGGGCGGGCCCGGGCGCCGGATAGTGGGAGAAAGTGCCCCGGTTCGTCACCACACAGAGCTGTTTGGGGACGTCTAACAAAATGTCCCCCACTCCAGAGAGTGGTGGCCATCCATCCTGAAATGCCGCACCCCCGGGAGGCAAAATTGGTAATACACACCGACTCCTGGACGGGTGCAGGCCCCCCAACAGCCCCATCCAAGGACAACGTGAGGCTCATACCACCATCCCGGCCCTACGAGCCCGGCGGCAGGGAAGGGGTGTCAGGTCAATGGACCCCAGCCCTGAGGGGTCCCAGGTAAGAGGGGGGACGCGACCCCCAAGCGAGCCGCCAGCGGCCCCCCCGGGCACCCTGAGTGCCTCCCAGCACAGCGCTCAAAGGGCAGGGGGAGAGGGCCGCAGCACACTGCGTCACCAGACACACCGAGAGCTGGAGGCCAGGAAGAGGCAGGCGGCCTGGTACGCGCAGCACCGACTACCACCCACTGGACGCCCCCAGCAACAAAACCAGGGCAGATGGCGCCTACTGCAGCGGGTGGTTTGGTACTGCACCCTGCAGGACCCCGAGGGGGCAAATTTTGGGCCATCGGGGCAACCCCCCCCCTTTTTTTCCTTCCCCCCCCCCCCCATTTTAGGGGGCCGGCCCCCCCGGCCCCCCCCCAGGGGGGGGTTTGAGGGGCAACACCCCCTCGGTCCCCCCCAACCCCGGGCTATTGGGGGGGCTCGGGCCCCCCCCCCCCCCTGACCCGTCCCCACCCCGCCGGCCCGGGGGGGCCAGTGGGCGGTGAAGCACCGCCTCCCCGCGCCCCCCCGAGGACGGAATTGGGGGGTGGGCCCGGCCCCTTTTTCCCTGCAATCATTTTTAAAGCGGGGGGGTGCCGTAGCAGTTTTACTAAAACCTTTCAAATCAATGTAGCTAGTACAAGTGGGGGGCCCGCGACTTTTTAAAAAAACCCAATAGGATCTTGTTGGGGGTGTTTTTTATGTTGTAAAAATAACCTTTACAACCCTTTAAAAGGGGGGGGGTAGGAAAGTTGCCAGCAGGGTTTTTCCCGGGTTTTAGTACCTTTTTAATTGCCTGAGTCTTAAAATTTAATCCCCCTTTTTTTCGGACCCCATTTAACGGGCCTGTCAAAAATTTTCCACCCTATTGAAAAAAAATTTTTTGGGGGATTAAGCATTTTTCTTTTCTACCTGTTATGGCTCATCAAATTGCCCGAACGGGGGAAATTTTTTTTTTTTTTTTTTTTTTTTTTTAAATTTTTGTAACGCCGAATGGGGGCCACCCCATCTGGACATTAATTAATGGTGGCCCCCCCCTTAGGGAGGATTTTTAAAAACCCTTTAATAATTATGTGCCCCCATTAAATGAAGTTAAGGGAATGGGAGGGATTTTTTTTTTTTTTACCCCTGGGCAAAAGTTTTGGCTTGGGGACGGGCTCGGGTCACAGAGGCCCCGGGGACTTAAAATGCTCCCCCCCTTTTGGGGGCCCCCAATTAACCAAAACCCTGTGTGGGTTCTGGTGTGTTCGATTTTATTTTTTTTAGAAAATTTAATCAGGCATTTTTTAGCCACCCAAGTCAGAAAGGTTTTTTTTTTTGGAAAAAAAAACTTTTGGGTACCAAAAACAATGGAGCCAAAAAAGACGTTTTGGGGGTTTAAAGGACAACGGGGCAAAAATTGAGTGTAGGGGCCCCCTTGTTCTATTTATCTTTTCCTTCAGAAAAAAACTTTTTCCAAAACCAGGTTTTTTGATCTTTCCTTTGTTCCTCCATATTTTCCTATTTCCTTCATGTGGAAATTACAAAAGCCCTTTTTAAGATCTAAATATACTAGGTGGGTGAGTGTGAGGGGGTGTGGTGTGTGTGTGTGGGTGTGTGTGTGGGTGTGTGTGTGGTGTGTGTGGGTGTTTTTTTTTTTTTTTGGGTGTGGGGGTGGGGGTTGTGTGTGTGGGTGTGTTATTCAATCATGCTTTGGGCACATTGGACCGTGATTACATTTTTGAGCTCGTACACTTGCGTTTTTTTCAAATAATGGCCGTGTCTGCCGTGACTGCAGGGGCCCAAAAAGGCTGTTTCATAAAAAGGGTTTTTTTTTTTGTTTTGGGTTTGTCTGCAAAAGGGGGAGGAAACGTACCCCAAAAGGGGTATATATAATAAATATATATATATATAAAAATATAATAATATATATAGAAATATAATTATATATATATAATATAATATAATAATATATATATATATATAATTATATATATATTAATAATTTATTTATATAAAATATATAAAATAAAATATTTAAAATATATAATATATATTAAAATTAAAAAATTTTTAAAAATAAATTATATATATAAAATATTATAAATAATATACATTATATATATACATTTTATATATATAAAATATATATAATAATTATATATAAAATATAATAATATATATATATATATATATAAATAAATATTTTAAATAACATATATATTATAAAAAATATATATATATATTAATATAATATTTATATATATATATATATATCATATATATATAGATTTTAAAAATATTAATATATATATATATAAAATATATATAATATATAATAATATAATTTAAAATAAATTTTAAAATAATATATAATATATTAAATATTAAAATAATATATAATTTTATTAAATTATATTATTATATATATATTATATTATATATATAAAATTAAAATTTTTAAATAATTAAAATTTTAAAATATATTAAATATAATAATATTATTATTAAATATTATATAAATTTTATTTAAATATATAACATTTAATCAAAAAATTTTTAAATACAATATTAAATATAATATTAATTTTATTTTTAATATATAATATTAATAATATAATATATATAAAATATTTAAATATATACAAATTAATATATTATATAATTTTTATATATATTAATATATATATATATAATTAATATATTATAAAATTATTATATATATAATATATTATATATATATATATATATATATATAATATATATATATTATATATATATATATATATATATAATTATATATTATATATAATTTAATTATATATATAAATTTTTATATATATAATAAAAATATATATATATAATAAAATAATATAATATAATATATATATTTATAAAAAATATATATATATATATATAATATATATTAAAAATATATTATAAATTAATTTTATTATATTATTATATATAATATTAATATATATGTAAGTTTAAATTAAATAAGAAAAATTTAATTTAAAAGTTTTAAAAAATTAAAAAGCGCAAAAAATATAAAATTTTTAAAAAAAATAAAATTTTAAACAAAAAAAATATTTAAAAAATAATTTTAAAAAGCTAATAGCTCACCTTTTAACGAGGCTTCTCGTAAAATCTTGCCCCAAATCCCTCAAAAATAAATAACAATATAAATATTAAAAAAATTTTAAAAATTAAAAAAAAAATATTTTTAAAAATATAATAATTTAATAATAAATTTAGAAGTCCCAGAAAATTCCCCCGAAACTCCCTTCTCAAAAACATGCCCCATAAAATTTTAAACCCATTTTAAATTTTTATTTTAAAAAATTTTTTTATAATAATTTTACTCCCCCCACCCACTTCACAACCACCTCCGCCAAAATACTTATTTTTAAACCCTCTCAGCAAACCCCCCGGGCCCCCCCCCGGGGAAAAGAACCCCCCCCCTTTTCCCCCCCAAAACCCCGCTTTTTGCCCCCCCCAAAAAAGGGACCCCGGGCCCCCCCTTTTTAAAAGGGTTTCCCCAAAAAGGGC
>JACEEZ010013708.1:0-100346 GCA_016584305.1 Chionoecetes opilio
TATCTTGCTTTTGGCTCCATTTTTGACAGGTTTTTTTGGATTTTAAGGGGGTTTTTTTTAAAAAAAGTGGAGAAGGATGCCAAAATTATCAAGGGATGCGTAATTTTTGTTATGAAGGAGATTGAATTTTAAAAAAATTACACTCCTCAGAGAGCAGAGAAAGGGGCGATCGATAGAAGTTTTTAAGTGGTTTTAAAAAGGGATTTAAAAGGAGAAGGTAGGAAAAGTTTTTTACGGTTTTAACCAGGGTAAAACAAGAAGTAAGGATTCCAAGCGGAAAAGTGTGATTTAGAAAGGAAATGGGGAAAAAAACTGGTTCACAAATGGTGTTAAATGAATGGAATGTTCTCAGTAGACAGGTAGTTGTCTGATCATTGGGGAGCTTTAAAGGGGAGCGGATGGGTTTCCCATGGAGGGGGATAAAAGGGGGATGTGGGTATTTTGGTGACGAACACCCAGTGGGCCCTCGGGGCCTCTGTAGCTTCCTTTTTTCTTATTCTTAGTTCTTATGGGGGACGACACTTTTTTCTAGAATGTCAAACTAAAGCCATGACTAATATATGCAAAAAATAACTTTTAAACATGATCATTCTCCCGTAATATATATACAAAAAGAAAAGCCCCGTTCGAAGGTTTTTAAGAATTAGATAATTCATTTTATTTATTTCAAAAAAAAAAAAAGGCCCTGCCTTTGGAAAAAGGAATACTTCACTATTGTAAAACTTGACTAGTTGCAATTTTTTTTAGAAATACATTTTACTTTTAGGTTACACATAAGGCTTTTTCCTTTTGTCCCCAGTTGCTAACCAGTTCTTTCAGTCAGGGTTGGGTTCGGGTTCAGGGTTGGGTTCGCGTGTCACAAAATGGAAAAACCAAAAAAACCCCTTTTTTGTTTACAAAAATACTCAGCTGGGCAAAAAAAAAGAGAGAGAGAGGGGGAGAGGAGAGAGGAGAAGGGGAGAGAGTGGGAAATCACTAGCTGTTATTAGAGGTCATTCAATTTAAGACGCGGGAACGCATGGCCTCCAGGGCCCCTTGTAATATCCGTCTGACATCCTCTCCGACTCGTGCATGCGGAAAAAACCCCCTTTAGATAAGAGAAATAGGCCCAAGGCGACCATTTTTGTTATGAATAAAACTCTACCAACTACCCACCTGCCTATGTGAGTAGGAAGTTCACGGGTTTTGCTGAGTACTACGCGCTTTGCCCCGGACCCAGGGTTTTTGGCGCAAAAGGAACGCCCCCGAATTCTTGGGTTCGTTAACTGGTTCTTTAAATTCGCAAATGGGAAAGGCCTATAATTAACATAATTGGATTGGACACAAATTCACAGTTTTTCAGAAATGGTCCAAAAGCCGGAAGCGGCCCTGCATTTTTTTTTTTTTTTTTTTTTTTTTTTTTTCCTTTGTTGACTATAGGACTTGGTAGCCAGTGGTGACCCAGGGCTACGGATGGTAGGCTATGGAGGGTTCAATCTTGAGGGCTCTGATGGGTGGTCGTCCTCACCAGTGGGTGGCGCAGGCAGGCAGGATTCGTTATTAGTGACGCCTTGTGATAGAGGCTTCATGCCGCCCCACCGTGTGCCCCGATGCAACTCGCAGTCGAAGTAGCGTTGATATGGGCAGGGCATGTGGGGGGTGTTTCTTATGGCCACTTCGACGGTGCAGAAAGGTTTTGGTTTTCTTCGGGGAAATCCAAAACTCGGGTCACCGAGAACGCCTAGTCGGAGACGCTAACCACTCCGCTTACCGCCTTCCCCGTCTACCCCCATGTGCGCTCCTCTCTACATATCTTGGCTCTTAGTTGACGGTGACGGGAAATCAATTCAAAACTAATGGTATTAGAAGCTAACAGTCTCTACTTTTAATGTTCTAAAAGCGGTTATAGAAATCCGTTCAAATCGTTTATTCATACCACTTCAAAAAAAAAAAAAAAAAAAAACTTAACAGTATACAGTATATTCAACAAAGACCTAGTAATCATGTAAACAACACATGCAATGTCCACAGTTCTTTTTCACACCCTGTCAGCTTGCGCCAATTATCACCACTTTGCAACCTAGTTGAATCCCACGCTCTGTGGAACACAACAGCCATGGGTTGCGTGTGTGACATCATAGTTGATGTCACTCACCATATATTGTCAGCAAACAGATTGAAGAGGGGGCACCAGCCATTTAATCAGATGAGCTCCACCCAGTCTGCGGCCCTTTCAGCAGGATGAGGCTGCAGTCATTTGGACATTCTCGCTTTGTTAGTGCCATTCACCACCTCTACTAACACCCTCCTGGGTTAAGAAACACTCCAGTAGTTTTGTTTTTACATTTCAGACCATAGCACCTGTAGGCAGTATGACCTCCAGAGCTAGGATGGAGGCCCTGGAGATTCAATTGAGGGCATGTTGTGTGATGTGATGTTGGCCCTCGCACCTGGTTAGGTGCAGGCAGGCTTTTTATAGTGGAACCTGTGTGATTAGAGGACTTAATGAGGCTAAGTGTTTCATAAATTAAAGAGAATATAAATATTATCCTTGGTCTCTTTTAGGGACAAAACTGCAAATGATGAAATTACATTGCATTGGAATTTCCCAAGGCCATCAATACTTTCTATCTTTTTTCTACTACTGACCCTACTGTCCATCACCACAGATGCATTAGCATTTAAATCAAATTAGCCATAACTGCCAATGATAAGAGCCCTTAAAGCACGGGAATATATACAAGAGGGCCTCGATATAAACAATAGGAAACATATAGAACAAAATATGGTTATAGATCATTTTTTAATCAACAAAATTAAATAGTAAATTACAATATAACATAAACACAAGACAAATAATCAGTTAATAGACTTACCTTACGGTCTTCCCTTACTTAATTAAGTAATGTGGTTGCTTGAAGACCCCACAGTCTAAAATATTAGACTTGGTCTTAGATCCACATCACTTATTAAGGTAAGGACCGTTTTTTTTTTTTTTATTTTTAGTGACTGGCTAAGAAGTTGAAGAAAATTCTTCGGAGCAACAAAGGCGTTAAAAATATAGTATTTACTGTATAATAAGTCAATACAAGGTGTTCTTGATGAGCGGTGGGTGATACCAGCATGTTACGATGGACAGGGAAAAGGGACAAGTCGTTTTTATGCTTGTTTACAATAATAAGCAATAAATAAGCTCTAAATAAAAAAATTTGCCCATTAGGCTTTTGCTGTACTACGCTAAAAGTGCCCGCCCGTTTTGCAAAAACACTGCCTGTATCATTCTCATGACAGGTTATTTCTCCTCCTCTTGATTATTTACTCGAAGATTCACAAGACTGTGCTCTCATTGATTTTTATTTTTTTGAAGTGGCGGCGCGGTGGTGTGGGGTGGGTTGGTGACTTGTTTTTAGAAGGGAAATGACGGCAAGGAGTAAGGCAGTGGTGATTGCGTGCCTGTTGGTCTGTATTCTAAACCACATTAAGGTGTGTGAGCCAAGCTGCGCGGAGAAAAAAAAAGGCTTAATTACTTCTGATCAAATTCAGAAGTCTTCAATGACGCCAACTCGCGGTTATGACTCAGTTCCTTGAGCTAACTAAAATTCCCTGTATCCGGGCATGAAGTTGAAGGAGAGAGGAGGGGATGAGAATTCAATTCGAAGAGCAAAGACAAGACAGCCATCCTAATGATGGATTAAGAGAAATATCATGGTAGAAAGGAAAGCCGAACAACCGGCCGAACACATACGTCCTTGAAAATATTTATGGTTTACCAAATGAAAGAAATTTTATTAAGACATGGAAAAAAAAAAAATTGGTTCTTCTTGTATCAGTATCTTGAGGCCGCTATAGCTGTAAACTGCTCGAGCGTTTCGTTAAAAAGGAAGCACGTTTTATTCAAAAGACAGTGATAGATAAGTAATACTTGTTATTACATTATTAGATGGAAAGGTTTTATTATCCCTGGAGGGGAAGTGGAGTGCGACCCGATACCGGAGTGTCACTGCTAATACGGGCGATTCCGCGGCAAAAAGGTGGCAGCAGACCCCTAAGCACTTCGCCACAAGTCCAAAAAATCAGATTAATTACGGTTGACCCACATGGGGAGGGATCGGATCGTATCAGATATTAAGCTGTGCCTAAGAACAGGATACTACACTTTGATCTTAAGCCAAAAGGCCGAGAAGCGATAGCCTGCTTCGTCCACACCGGGACCCACATCCTCTCCAGCTAAACACTCAACCCTATAGGATAAAGTACTATGCGCTAAAATTCAATAAGGACAGTAGTATATGAAAAAAAAATACTGGGATTTAAAATCATAGATTGGTTTGATTAATGTGAATTTCCTGTTAAAAATCTATCATATAACAAGGACTTACTATCTTCGTGATGTCCTAGAATCTAAGTATTATATATTTGAGCCTTTATATTAAAAACAAAGAAAAGTTGGTCATGCTATGCTAATGGCTTCCTTAAGCAACAATAAGGGTTGTTTTTAGGACAGAAGAACCCTGCGAATATCTACATCTTGTTACAATGCCGGGATTTACTACATCAGTGCTCTAGAATTGTGCACTTTATGGTCCTTCAAGTACACCTTCTTCACAAATCCCACGATTACCCTAACATATGGTCTGCACCCCTTCTGCAAGCTGCCTACGGTTAGCCCTCTCTCTTTACGGACAAGCACACCCACGCCAGTTGCCTTTTGAAACACTGAAATATTTCATGAATGTCCCCAAAAGAAAAACTAAGGACTGCAGGACGGTATTATATAAAGTAACGAAGTATCGACTTGCCTTATCAACATGTAATGGTCGCCAGTTATGTATACAAAGGGGAAAATGTTTTCAACGGTGGGACTAAATTTAAAAATTATTATATAAGTCCAATCCTTCTTTTTGCACAGCAGGAATATTTCAGAGTCGTTTAAAAAAATTATTACAAAATTTTGACAAAAGTCATGGAATATGGCAACATTATGTAATAATTATAAAGAAAACAAAAAAAGGAACAAGATTTCAAACATTTCAATACGCAAAAAAAAGTTAAAAATTTCTGTCAGAATCAAGCACTCATAAAGTGTGCTAATCTCGACGAGTAATACCAAATTTTATTAGTTACTTTACCAACCTTTATTTCAATAGCAAATACTAAACCAAAAAAATAATAGGTGGCATTTTAAAAACAGAAAAATTTACACAAAAAAAACATCATGAACATGCAAAAAAAAAAAAGGAAAACAAATATATAGTGGAAAAGTATACACCAAAACACCCTCTCCGTAATTGGTAGATGGTAGTTTGTTTCCCCCTACCCCCCCCTAGTGAGAGGTTTATTTTTCCGTTCATAATAGGAGCGCGCCGGTCCGGTATAGCGGCATATGTAATATAATTGTATAATGGGTTACATGGGTAATAATTAAGGTAATTTTAAGTAAATGATTAGTACTGGGTATAGGATAAATTATTAATATTCCCAGTGGGTTTAATAAGCATGCACTTCAAAGTAATTAGGCACTTGATTTTGACAAGAGCGCGGTTCGGTCATTGGGCACGACGCCCACCCATTAGATTAGGCCACCCTGACATGATTACACGTCGTGTCATAGGATTGGTAGCGGGGGTCTCCGCCCCACCTGGAGGAATCGTACCCCAGACCCTACGTGGAGGAGAAAAAAAAACCCATCAATCTAATATACGTGCTTGGCATTGTCTACAAGTATACAAGTACACTCCACACCTCCATCGAGTTATTATCTCTTCTCTGATTATAAAGAAGGGATTTGTACATACTTTAATTTGTACATATAGTGATAAAACAATAGGACATGTGTTAAGAATCAACACACTGATGATAGCCGTGCGTCAGTAACTTGGTGTGAAAGCGCTTCTGACGCCGTAACAAAACACTCGCCTCCGCCCTCCGCCTCTTATCATCCACGAGCGGCTTTGATCACGCGCTATCCTGCGGATCACACGACTTGCAGTATTAATCATCACCTGATCCGCATTGCAACCCTACTATCCACCGATAAGTATCCTAGTTAGTTGATTGGCTGGGATAACGTGTCGATGCGATAGAACATGGGTTTTGATTAGGTAAGGACTTCAAATTAAATGTTTGTTATATAAATCACCAAAAATTGGTGCCCCGAGTAGAGGAATATTGATGATTCATGTGATTCAGAGTGGTCGTTAATTGTGACGTGATTATGAGCCTACCACATCGCTGGTTATGAGGCTGGAGGCGGGTTTTCGCGGCGTCAAGAATGACACAACTGTTCAACTACCATAGTCCAGGTAGTAGATAACAGAGGTTGCGTAGTACTAGTTAGTTGTAGTAGTTAGATGGTGGTTGAAATTATATACGCTTTCCTACGCGTCCTTGTCAGGCCGAGCAGGCTCTACCACCACTTAGATATAATTAATTATCAACTAAAAACTATATATATAGTAACGTAATCTTCCATTTAATATTTATTTGAGTTAATTAATTAAATTTATGGCGGAAGGGACTAAATCATTAGCTGCTAAATTAGGTTGGCTGACACGATTATATAATACGTGTGATGAAGCAGCTGGGACTAACCCTATAGACTATAATAGTTTAAACTCAGGTCTGCTAATGCTAAAAACTAAATGGGAAAAATATGAGGAGGCTTACTGCCTATATGAAGTTCAATTAAGACAAGCTGGGGATAAAGAAATGATTCAGATATGTGTTATCAATTATGAACACGAATGTCAAAGATATCTCGATAAAGTAATTGAATATGAGGGATTACTGGAGTGTGCTCATAGTATTTCAACAGCTAAAGTTTCTTTAGCCCAAAGTTTGCAAGGTATTACGCAAGAACCCCCCCACAGGGAGATCACGATTATTACGCCTGAAGGTAATCAGCTATATCAGCCACCCTCAGAGTTTAAAGATCCCTCGTTAGTGGGTAGTTATCCTGCGCCTGTTACGCAAATCAAACAGCCTGTAATTACGATTCAAATTTCTCAGCCTACCAGTAAACCACTTAGACCTACTCAAATAATAGATACAAACCCTAGTTCTGGGGCGACTTCTAGTGAAGTACGAATAATAAATTGTGTCTTATGTGAGGGGGAACATACGCCCTCTACATGTAATATCTATTCAGATTATTGCACGAGAGTTGAAAGGTTAATGCGCCTTGGTGCCTAACCTGTCTCCGTGGTAAACATGCTTCAAATGCATGCCCTATAAGCTTAAGAACTTGTAGGAAATGTAAACAATCTGTTCATACATCGCTCTTTGTCTAACAGTGATAATAACTCAGACCCTACAGTAGTTAAAATGGCAGTCACTAATAAGAGTAGTTCAGCAGCTGTTCCAACTGCCGAGTTGAAGGTGTGCCATAATGGTAATGCAGTCATAGTAAAGACAATGTTTGACAGTGGTGCACAAAGATCCTTCATAAGCAGAGAGATAGTTGAATTATTACAACTACCCATAATTAATAAAGTGAACATAGCCATATCAGGTTTTCTTGCCAATAATGAGGCTCAAACCTATGACATAGTTCAACCCCTAGTCCAATTAGGAAGATATAAATGTAGGGTAGCTGCTGTAGTAGTAAATAATATTGGTATCAGTTTAACTGTTAATGGACTAAAGGACACAGCTGAAATGCTGAGGGATAATGGTGTTAAACTAGTTAGTAATACCTACAAAGACGTTGATGGACCTTTCCAATTAATAATAGGAGCCGATTATTTTGGGCGTTACCTAAGGAAGGTCATCAAAATACATAACGTCTCAATGTTCACTAGTGCTGGTGGTAAGGTAATAATGGGACCCATCCCACATACCCATACAGTCGAACAGGAGAGTATTCCTAGTCATGCACAACCCCTATTAATTACCAGAATAGGAACCACTTTCTTGCCCACACCAATAAGTGAGGTTTTAGAGGAAAGTGGTATTCCAGTTCATAATGAATATATTGCCACTAATGAAAATCCTAATAATAATGTGTCGCGAGGAGATAGCAACCTCAAATTAAATACAGGATTATGGTTTAAAGGCCCTACCTGGCTGAAAGAGTGTTATAATAATCCTAATATGGTTTCCACTCAGTCAGACATATCTGAAGATATATGGTTTAAAGGCCCTACCTGGCTGAAAGAGTGTAATAATAATCCTAATATGGTTTCCACTCAGTCAGACATATCTGAAGATATAATAAGGGAACCTGAATTGATCCCAGATCCTGTGATAGACATAGAAAGGTTTTCCTTATTGAGCAATATTCCCTGCAAGGTTAATACTCCCTGCAAGGTTAATACTCCCTGCAAGGTTAATATTCCCTGCAAGGTTAATAAAAGGGATAGCTCTGATCCTGTGAAGTTTTGTATCAGAACAATACAGAAGCAGGTATTTCCTGAGGAATATCAGCTATTGGCTTCAGCCAGCCCCCATAGGAACAAATTGACCATATTGGGTCTGTTCCTTGATCATGAGGGTATTAGGTGTCGAGGTCGAAATTTTCAAGCTGATCTTCCAAATAAAACCTGCCATCCCATACTAATTCCCAAACGCCATCATCTTACTAAATTGTTGGTGGAAGAATATCATAGGAACTCATTACATGGCGGAATGGCTACAATGTTGGCCGATATCAGGTGTAATTTTTGGATAAATCATGGTAGACAGGCAGTCAAATATTACCTCAGATCTCTCATTAAATTTAATAGATCTGAGTGTAGACTAGTCTCCTATCTAGGTCCCCCTGAACTTCCCGCTGATAATGAGCTCTTAAAACCATTTGAGGTCAATGGTGACGACTATACTGGGGATACTATAACATCAGGAGATAACTCTCCCCCGATCAAGTATATGTCAGCATAGTCACTGGTACCTCTATCAAGACTGTTAATTTTAAAATAGCTAAAGACCAAAGTGCCGAAACCACTATCGAATGTTCCGGCGCTATGTGGCCTGGGTGATGTCACATGAAGCGTAACTTCAGTTTTCGCCGGCCCCCAGTGTGGAAATTATCCACCAAACACCCTTTCATATTTGGTAGAGGGTAGTTTGTTTCCCCCCCCCCCCCCCCTAGTGAGAGGTATTTTCCGCTCATAATAGGAGGGCGCGTATAGGGATATGTATATATAATTGTAATGGTAATGGGTAATATTAAGGTAATTTAAGTAAATGATTAGTACTGGGATAGGATAAATTAATATTCCCAGTGGTTAATAAGCATTGCACTTAAATAATTAGCACCTTGATTTTGAAGCGCGGTCATTGGCCGCCGCCCATTAGATTCTAGGCCACCTGACATGATACACGTGTCATAGGTATTGGTAGCGGGGGTCTCGCCACCTTGGAGAATCAGTACACCCAACCCTCCGTGAGGATAACATCAATCTAATATACGTGCTTGCTTGTCTACAAGTACAAGTACACTCCACACCTCCATCGAGTTATTATCTCTTCTCTGATTATAAAGAAGAGATTTGTACATACTTTAATTTGTACATAGTGATAAAACAATAGGACATGTGTTAAGAATCAACACACTGATGATAGCCGTGCTGATGATAGCCGTGCGTCAGTAACTTGGTGTGAAAGCCCTTCTGACGCTGTAACGAAACACTCGCCTCCGCCCCTCCGCTTCTGTATTTCACGGACGGCCTCGATCCCGGCGACCACTGCGGATCACAAGACCATTGCAGTATTGATCAAAACCTACAGCCATAATTCAACCCACTATCCACCGATAAGTATCCTAGTTAGTTGATTAGCTGGGATGATGTGTCGGGTGATGGCCATAGGTTTGATTGAATAGGTAAGAACTTTCAAATTAAATATGTATGTGACATAAATTCCCATAATATTATTACCCTTGATCTTTGCGTGCTTACCCTACGAACGATCCTGTAATATATAACTTTTACTTCAACTTTATTCTTTATGGACATCATCATATCAATGTCTATAAATTTAAGCAAAAACACACTCCTACATTGTTTGTACTACCGGTTGAACTCTTTCTGTAAAGCACCTATTAATCAATAAACTATAAACTACGACGCACGTACTCATAAGCTGCAATGTGTAACACAGTAGCACAGCCTGGACTGCACATGGAATGTAACCTATCAAAACAACACCTAAACCTCCGGGTACTCCGTAGTGTAGGAGAAGCACGCTCGATTCTAGGGATGTGCACCGATTTTCGGTTTCCCGAAATACCGGTATTTTAGCACCGGTATTACCCGTATTTTTTGTTTTCGGTATACCGGTATCGGTTTTGGCGGTGCATCGGTATATTATTTGGTCGGTATTGGATTTCGGTATTGTTTTTTTCTCGCAACAGACCGGACTGCCGAGACACGTATGGTAGCGTAACGCTCATTGGCTCAGAGCCTCAGAATCTGAGGCGCGTGTTATCATTGGCCGATTACAGCTCAGCTGACAATACCGCCATGACAACCTCCCTCCCTCCCTCTACCCCTGAGGGAAGAGTCCCCCCGCAAGACCATCACAGAAAACGGATCATTACATATCATACAGGCGGCACTATACAAATCTAGCCTAGATAAAATTTTCATTATTGTTAATATTAATATTATTATTATTATTATTATTATTATTATTATTATTATTAGTCTACTATCATGATGGTTAATAATGGCATCATCATTTTCATTATTGTTATCATTATTATGATCCAAATTATTATTATAATTTTATTATTAATATAATTATTTCAAAGATATGTGTGTGTGTGACTGACTGTGTGTATTATTCATCTTCATCTAGTTGTATTTTTACAGGGCCAGAGCAACGCTCGTATGGCCCCGTCTCCATATCAACATTTGTATCATTCATCCTTAATGCTTTGTGTTGGCCGAAGCCACCACCCCGGAGAGCAAGTCACAAACCCCCGGCTAACACCCGGTATCCATTCACTGCTGGGTGGACAGGGGCTCGGGTTTTAAGGAAACAACCCATCTGTTTCCGCTCTGCCCGGGGATCGAACCCCGGGTTGTGAACCGAGCGTGCTTCCCTTACACCACGGAGTACCCGTGTGTGTATAAATATGTGTGGTGTGTGTGTGTGTGTGTGTGGTGTGTGTGTGTGGTTGTGTGTGTGTGTGTGTGTGTGTGTGTCTGCTGTGTTGTGTGTGTGTGGTGTGGTGTGTGTGTGTGTTTCACACCTCAGATAAGACTGACCCCTCGTATCTTTACCATCTATTTTGAAGGAACTCGAGTTTCACGTGTCTCCGTCTACGGCTCTACGCCTTTGAAATAATATCAATAATAATAATGAAAAATAAATGATGAAATTATTATAATAATAAAAACAACAATAATAATAATAATAATAACAATAACAATAATGTCAATGGCATTAATGATAATAATAAGTTATAATAATAATAATAATAACTCAGATAAAATAATCATAACATAATAGTGATACTAACATAATATTGATAACAATATGATAATAATCAAATGATAATATAATAATAATAATATATAGATAATGATCATAATGATAATAATAAAGATACTGATACTACCATCATACTACCTAGATGCACACACACACGGCTACTCCTATAGTATATTAGATTACTGATGCAAAATAAGAAATGGCCTACGCCAAATAACATTTTATTTTAGGGGGGTCTATGCTGTACGGTAGGGGTTACGAATTGTCAAAAAAAAAAAAATGGCCTACGCCACATAAAAGTTTATGTTAGGGGGGTCTATGCTGTACGGTAGGGGTTACGAATTGTAAAAAAAAGAGATGGCCGACGCCAGGGGCGGATTTATGGTGTGCGAGGCCCTATATAGGCCGGTACGTGGGAGTGCGGGGCCCTGAATGAAATGTGGGGTAAAATTCTATTCCTTTCCACCCCTTATTAGTTTCTTTTTTCTCCAGACCTTCACAGATCCCTTCAGATACCTCTAAAACGTAATTATAAAGTGGGGGAGAGATGCCCCCTTTAACGCCCCCTCCCAACTACATTACCCCCGCCCTGGACCCCCCAAAATAAAATTTCTAACCTAACCGCACTACAACCTAACCAATAACCTCCTAACGAGATATAAGGGTGGGAAAAGACTACAATTTTACCAAGTTAGGTTAGGTTAGGTTAGAAAATTTATTTTTTATTTTTTCATCTCTCCCCCACTTTATTATTAGTTTTTAAGAGGTATCTGAAGGGATTTGTGAAGGTCTGGATAAATAAAACCACTAATAAGGGCGGGAAAGGACTCTAAAATTTTACGAAATGTGGTTCAGATTTCACATTAATTTAATTGAAACTTTTTCCACCCATATTTTACATTTTGATACTAATTTGTGGCATATTATGGTGCATGCAATGTAACAGTGCTGGAGCAAATAAGAAATGTCCAGCATTCAGATTTTCATTGAAACATATTTTTTCCTCTGGGTGCAGGCCTGGGCCATAGTTTACTCGGTCCCCCCTTAAATCTGTCAATGGCCGACGCCACGGGAAACTTTATTTTAAGGGGTCTATGCTGTACTGTGGTCTTGGAAACCCGGGAGTCACACTAGCCCTGTGTCCCGGGGGAACGGGTTCTCACCCACCACAGGCTCAAAGGGGCTAATGCCACGGAGAGGGAGCACCGCATGCCACGCGTAGCTAAGCGTATGCCCCCATCTTTACCTTACCTTTACCTATGCTGTACGGTATGGGTTGATAATTGTAAAAAAAGAAATGGCCGCCGCTATGGGAAACTTTATTTAAAGGGGGGGATGCTGTAGAGGTTAATAATTCGAGAGAACTGGAACTCGAGAAATGCCAGTGGTCGCTAGCAGTTTTAACTCAAGGTTGGTCTACTGTGTTTTGGCTCCGCGACTAATATTTTTCATAAATTAATTTCGCGAAAAATATTGATGCACCGCATCTGATACAAAAAATATAGTTCTTCTGTTTTTCTACTAATTATATGGATACATGCATTACGATGGAACGTTCTATAATAGCAATTTAATGCAAATTACTCGCCTCGAGTAGCAAGCTTAATATATTTTTTACATGTATATTGTGGCATGTAAATTTGGGCGATGTTCACACTGTTTTCTAAGACAGTACTGCTGCGTCTGGCAAAAAGCTTGTCAAAAATCAATAAACAATGCCTTGGAAAAACGAAGAATAAAGAATGCCGAAATCGGCTTGTTGCTGCGACAATGTAGGTTATAATTGTGGAGGCGACATGCCGCGGCGGGGAGTGGTGGGCGGGGAGATTGTGCGGGAAGATTGAATCAAAAAATTGCCACTTCACGCGTCGACTCATTGCACTTCTAGGCTTTTTTATCTGATTGATACACATAATAACAGGGAAAAAATGACTGCCTAGGTATAGATAACTTTTTAAACATTCGTTTTGACTATATAATATCATAAAAGTAGCATTTACCTCGCCTCCTCAACTATAACCTCCTTGGTTATTTGGTTATATACAATGTTTTTAACAGAACAGGCTTCTATACAAAATACATATAGAAGAAAATCGTTCTTAATATTATACTTGTGTGTTTTAAGTGCAGTGGAATAAGCCCATATTTTTCTTTCAAGTTGACCAACTTTTCACCAATTGTGAGTTAAAACTGCCAGCGACCACTGCATTTCGGAGTTGCAGTTCTCTCTAATTGTCTAGAATGTACAAGTAAAAAACAAAGAAAAACCAAAAAACCCATACCGTAATACCGGGATTACTGTACTGTATCGTTATACCGTATCGTAATTGATACCGGTGTGAGGACGTACCGGTATTACTCCGGTAAACCGGTATTACTCCGGCAAACCGGTATCGGCAATACCGGTATTTTCTTGATACCGCACAACCCTACTCGATTCACAAACCCAGAGTCCCGGGTTCGATCCCGGGCGGAGCGGAAACATTTGGGCCGTTTCCTAAAAAAACCGAGCCCCTGTCCACCCCACAGTGATTGGGTACCTGGTTGTTAGCCGGGGGGTTTGTAACCCGCCTCCCGGGGTTTCTGGCTTCGGCTAACACTATAAGCACTAGCAGACAGCTCTCTAGGGTAGTTTGTGAGAGCTGTCCCCGGTTACAGCGGAGATCCTCTCAGCTGCGTCAATACGACGAAATTATTCAAACATCAAACAAACATCAACCTCTTTTCCAACTCATGGGAAGAGAGAAAGCCTAAGTAGAACGAAATGGCTATAGAAATGAAAAAAATATATTTTATTTGTGTATTGACCCAGAGTTTTATCCACGCGATTGCCAGCTTTACCCTCCAGGAAAGAGCTTAAAAATCGTAGTCAACAATCTTTGGGTTATGCTGGTACAGTCACTCCACAAAATTCGCGAACACACGGGCCTCGGATCCTCTCCTTCCATTTCCTTTTCGTATTTTCCAATAAATTATCGTTCATATTCTCTTGACTCTCTCACCCCCTTCCTTCCCAATCAAAGCCTGGACCATCCATTCCTCCTCCTTCCCCTGGGATGGTGTTAATCCCACGGGGGGGCCATCTCTCCCTCCCTCGCCATATCTCTCTCTCTCTCTCTCTCTCTCTCTCTCTCTCTCTCTCTCTCTCTCTCTCTCTCTCTCTCTCTCTCTCTCTCTCTCTCTCTCCTCTCCTTCCTTCCTTCCTTCCTTCCTTCCTTCCCTCTCTTCCCTTCCTTCCTTCCTTCCATTCTTCCTTTCTTCCTTCTATCCTTCCTTCGTTCCATCCCTCTCTTCCTTCCTTCCTCCTTCCTTCTTCTTTTTCTTTTTCCTTTCTTCTCTTCCCTCTCTCTCTCTCTCTCTCTCTCTCTCTCTCTCCTCTCTCTCTTCTCTCTCTCTCTCTCTCTCTCTTCTCTCTCTCTCTCTCTCCTCTCTCTCCTCTCTCTCTCTCTCTTCTCTCTCTTCCTTCCTTCTTCCTTCCTTCCTTCCCTTCCTTCCTTCCTTCCCTCTCTTCCCTTCCTTCCTTCCTTTCTTCCTTCTTCCTTCTATCCTTTCTTCCTTCTATCCTTCCTTCCTTCCATCTCTCTCTTCCTTCCTTCCTTCCTCCCTTATTTCCTTCCTTCTTTCTTTTCTCTCTTCCTTCCATCCCTTCTTCCTTCCTCTTCTTCCATCCATTCCTTCCTTCCTTCCATCCCTCCCTCTCTTTCCTTCCTCATTCCTTCCATCCTTCCTTCATCCCTCTCTCCCTTCCTTCCTTCCTCCTTCCTCCTCCTCTTTTTCCTCCTCCTTCCTTCCTTCCTTTCTCCTTCCTTCCATTCCTTCCTTCCTTTCCTTCCTTCCTTCCATACAAATTTGTCTCTCCCTCCTCGATAAAAACCAATATTTCACACCACACACACACACACACACACACACAGGGAGGGAGCTGTTAAACTGTCATTAGTGTAATTGCGAGACTTAAAACTATAATTACTACTGACTCAGGGGACTATGAAGCCGGAAGGTGTGAAACATGTGTGGGAAGAGGAGACTGAGCGAACATTTGTAGACAAGGAAAAAATTTGAGAAATTGATGGGCTTGCCTCGCCCCAAGTGTTCGCAAATTATGTGGAGTGACTGTACGTACTTAAAAGTAATTGTCCAGACCCATTTCTTCTTTGCATAAGTATGTTGAATGTTCATTCAAAACACCTAATCCACAAAAAAAAATTCATCTCCACGCTTTATTTCCGTAAAAAACACGACTTTTGTAAAAATCACGGCAAAAATATCAGCCCCGTTCCAGCCGCCACGCGGAACTTGCTGATGACGTCCCGGGAGGCCGACAATCTGCATCACACAGCTTGCCTTTCCCCGACGCACAAACATTCTCCACACATTTATCGTGGCCGTATCGGTCGAAAACGGGTGCTAAGCTCTCTGGAAAGGCACCGCTTTCTTGCTGCACCCATAAATTTAAGGATGCAAGTATGTGCCATATCGCAAAAAATATATATCAGAAACACCCAAAATTCTTCAAGCATTATATTTATATATGTGTTCACGTGCTTCTGGATTACCGCGGGGGGAGGGGACTGCCTTTTGTGACGTCACCGAGCCATGGTGCGTCATCTGCTAGTCGTCAGGAGCGTTTTGGAAGCTCAGGAAATTTGCAGATTTTGATTGTGGATAATTTAAAAACGGCTGCCTGGATGCAATAAGTGACATGTTATTGATATATTCGATAATGGCTATATTTTGATTGCATTGAATCAGGAATGATGAAATGGTCTGGACGATTACTTTTAACACAATGAGGAGTTTTCAAAGCTAAGCCGCCAGATGTCTCTCGCGCATCTCACATCCTCTGCTCTTTGAGCCTGAATGATCTATCATTTACCGTAAATTCTCTGTACTTCTTCGGGACATACCAGAATTACTCTTCAATACAACAACTGAAACAGTTCTTAATAAAAAATGTAGTTTATCATTTTATTTTTCTGCACTTGATGAAAATATTGGCAAAACAATTGAATACTTGAAAACTCAATCTTTAAAAATCGTCTTTTCGTGAAAACAAGCAAGTTCAAGCAGAATGAAGCTTCAGGAAATATCTACTTGTATGTAAGCATTCACTGAGTACCTGTTTTGGGTGTATATGTATGTCTCTCTTACGACGAAAATATAACCAAAACAGAGTGTGGCGTTCAGCATCTCCACAGAAACCATCCCGCGAGCAGGATCTGTTATCACTCACTTTCCTGTTGACACCACAAGGCGAGGGACACAGCTCAGCGTCGCCGCTCCTTGCCTCACGGCTCATATCCCTGATACTCCTCTAAATTCTCAATACCAGAGGCTGTCATCCTAACTATCATCACCCGCTTATCTCATCACACTCTCTATCCTCTACTGGAATATTCGTGGCATCCGCTCCCACATACCGTTTCCCACAGAAAGGAGACTTTCTCGTCTCCTTATTTCGTGCTCTGATCGAGCTTCAAGTTATCTAGCTGCCTCCGAGAACACTTTCTTATTTACCCTCAGATCCTGATTCCGAATTATGATTTTGTTTCCTCTTCTTTCCTTGTTTGTCCTCCAGAAACCAACCCATATGTTTCTCTAAAACGTCCATTCTCCCTCTACCGAACTCCTTGTCTTTAAATTAACCCTTTCACGCACGAAAATTTTAATAAGTTTTTCCGTCCACTGCAACATCCGTCTTATGCTCCCTAAGGGGCCCTGCGAAATGGCCAGACTGTGCGGCGAATTATTTTTTTATGTTATCAATTTCACCAACGTGTATTCTTTTTTCCTGGCATTATTATATATTATTGGTTTTGCAAGAGATTATTCTGCCTTATGAAAGAAAAAAATAACAAGAAATGCAAATAAATAGCGGAATTTACCGACTCAGAAAAAAATATTGAGTAAAGAGAATTAAGAAATACTTACGTTCACCACTTCGTAGCTCGAAACTTCCTGAGTCAACTTTTTATGGTTTATATGCCAATAAAAGCGGATTTTTAGAGGATTCCAACGCTACCATTATACTTTTCATATGGCCATTATGGCCAGCTCGGGACACGTTTTAAAGGGACGACAATTCGCGCGCACAGGCTGCCAGCCGAGTGGAAACTGACACACAAACCCTTATCATTTCACATCCACTCACACGAGAGTTGACAATTAGTTTATTTTATAGGTCTAGGTTGGATCTTTGACGCAGAAAATTTTGACGCAATTCTGATAAATACTTTATTTTTGGCGAATTTTTAACTGTTTTTTGACGCAATTCGCGTCAAAAGCTCAGATTGCAGACGGGCCCGTTTTGACGCGATCGCGTCACCGTGCGTGAAAGGGTTAAGACTCCCTGTTTCGCACTTACTGATTTAGTCTTCTTCCTCTTAACAGGTAAACCTGTTGACATAGGATAAACCAGAGGACATAGGGTATTCAGAGGGAAGGGTTGATTGATTGATTCAGAGGGAAAGATTGAGGTGGAGGGGGTAGAATTCGCGGCGGCGGAGTATTTATAGTAAACAAACGCTTTCAACTGTTTTGGATGCAGGACTGTTGTTGAGGTGCCAAGCACTTAAATTACTTCTTGGTTAAATGTTCGTCGCAAGACAGACAGACACATCTAAATTAGGTACTCAGTGAATGCTTTGGATGCAGGACTGTTGTTGAGGTGCCAAGCACTTAAATTACTTCTTGGTTAAATGTTCGTCGCAAGACAGACAGACACATCTAAATTAGGTACTCAGTGAATGCTTACATACAAGTAGATATTTCCTGAAGCCTCATTCTGCTTGAACTTCCGTGTTTTCATGAAAAGACGATTTTTAAAGATTGAGTTTTCAAATATTCAATTGTTTTGCCAATATTTTCATCAAGTGCAGAAAAATAAAATGATAAACTACATTTTTTATTAAGAACTGTTTCAGTTGTTGTATTGAAGGGTAATTCTGATATGTCCCGAAAAAGCACAGGGAATTTACGGTAAATGATAGGTCATTCAGGCGAAAGTGCAGAGGATGTGACAGCCCGAGAGACAGGCTTGAGCGTGAGCTTAAAAGAAAACTCCCCATCTCAAGGGGGACAATAACCACCCACATTTGTAAATGAAAAGTATATACAATACATGATAGGATGTAATAATTGTTCCAAAAATTTAGGCAATCGGTTATTTGATCACAGCTGCCATTCTAACAGACACATCACCTGCTCATCACACTGGCAACACTGGGAGTTTGTTTTCCGCCCATTCCAGTCCCTGACATCTCCAACATATTAAGGTGATTGGTCTATGAGAAGTTGAGAACAGCACCGTCATTACTCTGGGGGGGAAGCCAGCAACGGAGGTCGTATCGCCAGCAACGACCATCTATCCGACTACCTAGATACTTCTTTTCCGTACGACGGAAGCTACAAAGCCTCCCTCGGTCGGTCGTAAACGCGTAGGAAGGCGCTGACTGGCTAAGACGAGTAATGACGTCATCAAGCTCATCATCAGTCACCAACCAATGACAAACTGTTTTTAAAACTTCTCGACCAATCACAAGTCAGCGAGACATATTTCCGGGCAAGAATGGCATGCCAAACTGCCTCTCTCCGCCTTCTGTCCCCGTCATCTCAAACTAATTCTAGTTTTATTCGGCATGCTTGCGTTTTAAGGAGTTTTAATGTATCAGATAGTAAGATATATAAGTAAGGAGCCTGTGTTGCTAGTGTTTTGGTGGTAGAAGGTGTGTATGTGGGTTGAAATAGTGAATATTTGTGATATGGGGAGGCCCTGCGGCAAGAATTTCTCCGTCACTCACTGCCCCGCCAGCAGTCACCTCATCATAACATCTATAAATCACCCTTATTTAAGGTGACACACGGTGCTACATTGATTTAGATAATGACACGTATATATAACATCTCACCATAATCACTATGTTGTATAATAACGAGTAATAAGACGTTTAATCCTGCCCAAACCTACCGTGGCGGAAGAGCTGGCGGCTCCAGCCGCCTCTCAAAAGTTTTGAGTAAAAACCCGCTGTTATCCGCCTCACCTGTGCCTTCCTGAAGAAGACAGTCAGCTCCCACGCCTGTGATAGCACCAAAGGATTCCTCAAGGGGTTCTCGCTCCCCTACTAAATATTACCAAAGACATCTCCCTTGGTGTTGATAATTACATCCACCTCACGGGCTTCATGCTGCTGCTGCTGCCGAAAGCCGCGCTGCCAGACGTGGATGAAACCCTTGCTTGTATTTCATCTCTTTACTCATATATATGAATAATATCCATCCAAATGCAATCATATGTCTACACATTCACCTAGAGAAATGATATTTCATAGCATACCAAGCAATAATGAGCATGCCTGGAGACTTCCGACCTCTGCTAATACCTGTCTTGAGCAGTCGTTGGCCAGTGTGCACGTTTACGACCAAACCTACGACTTTTCCGCGCTGTGGGTTTCTGTTACGACCGACGTCGGACTTCCGACCAAAAAAAGGTCTTAAAGTGTTTTGTGGCTTCCCTCCCTGGACTGAATGTGTAACGTAACGGTAAAGGCACTAACACGCCACCACCATGGGTATAATTAACTTTTACATCCATGATCCAGATTATGAGGGGGATGCGCGAACGCAATCCCCCGCTACCAAAAATATCGCACTCGAGTTAACCACATTTGGGTTAATCGCAAGGGTCAGCACCACCGTAGTGCAATGGTGGGCCTCGCCCTGGGAAAACCGCCTTCTTGGTCACGGTATCTCCTGTGCCAGGTAAGTATGCCTACCGCAGCCAGATCGAAGGCCCATACGCTGCCAAGCTAAACACCTACGCAAGGTAAATTATTTCTATATAAATACTTTCTTAAACACAAGATGTCATACATGGTCTACTACTAAACTATTCAATACATTATTTAATATTTGTGCCAATTCTATAACGCACGTTTGTCTTGCTTATCACCAACTATTATAAATTAATGTCAGTAATCAGACATTAAGAGTAAGTACATACTTACTTACCCTTGACTCTTATCACTCACTTACATTCAAATATATACTGAGCGACATTAGTTTTGCCCTAAAACAGGAAGAGCAATCACTTCTCACTCCACCTTTCACTGTGAGAACACATCACCATTATCTTTGTCGCGTTCTAAAGTCAATACAATCAACTTTTAGTGCAATCATTACAAGTTACGTTTCATCTAACACTTAGTTATTGTCTGAAAAACATGTATAAATCCTGCAATACTACTTATTTAAGCAAAATCAATAATGTACATGTACAATACTCCGACTGTGTAAAGATAGAATAATGTAAAGATTCGGTTTAAATATGTTCCCCTTTCGGCAAAAACAAGACATCCAAAGAAAACAAGTGTAACGGAACACTCAAGCAGACCGGTGATATCATTTAACTCAGGCAGAGAAAATTGTAAATAATAGGAGGAAATTGGCTAATAAATACGGTGGTTGATGAAAGAAAAATACCCAGTTATCGGGTCGTGAGTACATAGTCGATAAGGAGTGTCAGTAGACTAGATACTTGTATCGATAGAGATAAAAGGTGGAGCTAATACTAGCGAACTGTAACTCGTAAATGCCAGTGGTCGCTGGCAGTTTTAACTCGAAAGGTTGGTCTGCTGTGTTTTGCCACCGAGGCTCGCATTTTCGTAAATCAATTTCGAGATAAATATTGATGCACCGCATTTGAATACCAAACAATAAAGTTGTTCTTTTGTTCTACTAATTGTATGGATGACATGCATTATGGCCCAGCGGATATGGAACAATTTTGAGTGGAAATGTGCACTTTTTGCTAACCAAAAATATACCAAAATTTTCCTCCAACACAAGCAGCTCTCAAGGAACGAACACATTCAAAGAGCAGTGTATCAGGGAGGACATATTTGGGGGCAGGCATGTGTAGCTTCACCAGAGCTTCCAGATCCATGCCACTGGGGATGGTCAAGAAACACAAAGAAGCAATGGGCACCAGTTGACAACCCTAGCTCCCGGAGGCATCAAAGTCTTGCAGTACACTTGCAGTACACATATCAGTAGTGATATATGTGACAATTACTGACTTCAGAAACTCAATAAACAAATTCAACAAGAATTCAATAAACTGTATACAAATATCTGTGTATTGTCACTGTGGATTTGAGTTGCTCATGTATTTGTGGACTTTGCTAAAAAAAAAAAATCATTTATTTTGGTTGTAAAACTAAGAAAGTGTATTTTTTAGTTTCCAATGGATTCTTTAACCTCAAAAATGTATGTTTAGACACCAAGATTGTTATTCTGCCTGTCTTAGAAACAGAGATATGAGACAAAAAAAATATTGATGACCTTTTGGAAGTGCCAAAAAACAAGTTTACACCATTTATTCAAAGGTCTCCATAGCCAGAGCTGGGCACTAAATACATTGAATGTACAGTATTTAAATACTAAATACTAAATATATGGGAGAAATGTATTTAGATACTAAATACTAAATACATTTTACGAATGTATTTAAATACTAAATACTAAATACATTAATTGTATTTGAATACATTTGTAAATACATTTTAAATACACACAAATTTTAAAATGTCCGAAAAAAATGAATTTCCTTAGAATTTAACAATAGAACATAACATAAGAAAATAAGGAAGCTACAAGAGGCCGTGAGGCCTACACGTGGTAGTTCCTATTACCTAACACTACCTACATCCACCTTTCATCCCCATCCATGAACCTATCCAGCCCCTCTTTAAAGCTCCCTAATGACTCCGCACTAACTACCTGTCTACTGAGTCCATTCCAGTCATTCACCACCCTATTTGTGAACCAGTTTTTCCCTATTTCTTTTTTAAATCTACGCTTTTCCAGCTTGAATCCGTTACTTCTTGTTCTATCCTGGTTAATAGCCGTAAGAACTTTTCCTACCTCTCCTTTATTAAATCTCTTTATCCACTTAAAAACTTCTATCAGATCGCCCATTACTCTGCGTCTCTCGAGTGAGTGTAACTTTAATAGCTCCAATCTCTTCTCATAACTAAAGTTCAAAGGTGGGCATCGCAATTTTTTTTTCTCCAATTCCACTATCGCAATTCCGCAATTCCGACCTGCACCAGTCCGCAATCGCAATTCCGCAATTTTTTTCAGATAGGCCTTTTCGCAATCGCAATTCCTCAATTCCGTAAACTAATTTTGACACCTACAATTAAAACAAAACACCTACAATTAAAACAAAAAATGTCTCTAGACTCTTAAACATCTCTAGACTCTTAAACACCTACAATTAAAAAAAAAAATGTCTTAAGACTCTTTATTAGTGTTTAATACTTCTGTATTCATATTCTGTTTCTGTCTATACTTGTTACTTGTCCTTCACAATTAAGTCTTTGTCTCTTTAAGTGTTGTTCTTTACTTTTACACTTCGCAGTCTACTGGCTAGTAATCACTAATCTAAGTAACCTACTAATCTTCCTCCTCCTCCTCCTCCCACTTCTTCTGGTTCAGAATGTGGAAGTTGCCCTTCAAGAACACAAGCTTCTCAAAGTTGTTGGCTGTCAGCGCTGACCTCTTCGGCCTCTGGATGTCAGACCCCATGCTGAACAGCCTCTCCACAGCCACGGAGGAGGGCACAGGGGTGTTGTATTTGATGAACAGGTCCACCCAGGCAGACTTGGCAGTGTCATCTCCACCATATTTGGCGGGAACTTATATTCACGCAGGCATTTTGAAGGTGGTGACCGTCACAATTATTGCGATTGCGTTTCAAAATTTTGGCGGTCCGCAACCCGCAATTCCCCAATTTTTTCAGGCATTTGCAATTGCGCAATTCCGCAACCGAATTACCCATTCTGCAAGTTGCGAATTGCAGACTAAAATTGCGGAATGCCCACCTCTGCTAAATTTACGCATCCCTTGAATAATTTTGGTCATCCTTCTCTGCACTGAATCTAACAAGGCTATATCCATCCTGTAATATGGAGACCAAAACTGAACTGCATAGTCTAGGTGAGGTCTGACTAGAGCCAGATAAAGCTTTAGAATAACTTCCGCACTTCTACTTCTAACACTTCTGGTAATGAATCCTAACACTCTATTAGCTCTCTTTCTAGCCTCAATACATTGTTTCCTAGGTCGGAGGTCTGGGCTCACCCTTACTCCAAGATCTTTTTCACCTTCTGATCTTTTCAGCGATACATTGCGTATGGTGTATCGTAATTATTACCAGGGTTTTTTCTACCAACATTCATAGAAAAAACCCTGGTAATAGATACACCATATATATATACGCAATGTATCCTTAGATTTTGCAATGATTCGCAATGATTTCCTTAGATTTTGGGTTTCCTTAGAAATTTTCTTCTCAGGCCAAAATTTCTTTGAAATCAGGACATTTCCTTGCCAGTGAAAACACTGGTTCACTGTAACATCAGGGTTGCCAGATAGTTGGGCGGGTTTATAGCAAAATTAACTGATAAAAAAATATTTACATTTTTATTTTAAATGAATTTAAATACAATGTATTTAAATACTCATAAAAGTATTTAAATACTGTATTTAAATACATGACAACCAATGTATTTATAAATGCATTTCTAAATACACAAATGTATTTAAATACATATTTAAATACAATTGTATTTAAATACTGCCCAGCTCTGTCCATAGCTATATCATTTTAGGATATCAAAAAGGCACCATTGTGCAACATTTGGTGCTTGTAGCAAAAAGTGCACAATTACATCACTAATCCGCTGGGCTGTTACGATTCAACGTTCTAAGAAAGCAATTTAATGCAAGTTACTCGCCTCGAGTATCAAAGCTTAATAAATCTTTTACATGTATATTGAAGCATGTCTTATTGGGGGCAATGTTCACACTGTTTTCTAAGACAGTACTGCTGCGTCTGGCAAATGCTTGTCAAAATACAATTAGCAATGCTTTGAAAAAAAAAGAATATAGAATGCCGAAATCGTTCTGTGATAAAAAACGACCGAAGTCAGTGACGCTGAATCCTTTCAAACTACCTTTAAGATTTCGTCCTAAGATTTGAGGAAAGTCTAAGACACGTCTTAACTAGGGTGTAGAGCTTAGGCTTGTATGTAGAGACGAAGGCAGAGGTCTTAACACTCGACCTGACACTCGACCATGTAGGTCTTCTAGAGACTCCTCGCCTTCGCCCTTACCCATGCACATCGGGAGCACACACTGCTAAAACATTTCGAGCAGCAACATTTAATCCATACAACAATCGCAACAACAGCAACCTCATTAAACAACAAGTCATTGATAAAATTCCAAATAGCAACAGATTGAACAGTCAATAGTCAATAAAAGCACTGAAAGCCGACGACAAAGCTTATCCCGCGCCTGCTACTGGACTGGACTGGGTTGGTAGACATGATTTAGGCTAATTAGCCAGCAGAACAGACCAAACATGCCGAATTCGCCAGAAAACAAAACATTGTCCTGACTGATAAGATGCTGTATACCAAGCAGTAACCATGAATAATTCTGTCCTAACCAGTCTTTTCACACAAAGCAATAGATTACTTAGTAAAATACTGTAAATTCCCTGTTAAAAAGATGATTGAGTTATGCGGCAGCGGTGTTGACGTCTGAGATATAGTGAGTCAAAGGCCTTTTCAAATCCCGAGATATGAGAACAGTTTTTGGAGAAAATAACCTTTTATGTCAAATGTATTATTTATTTCTTGTGATTTTCCTACATCTTATGCAGCATTTCATACATATACAGTGCAAACAAAATCAAGAAATAAAACTCATCTCCCACGATCGACATGGGGACACCCATGTCCTCGTCCTCGCCCCTCAATTCCACTTTGATTTGCCCCGCTCCTCTCGCTCCCTAGGCACCTACAAGCCCTCCTGGGAAGGGCTTGTAGACGCACTTCTTCACTCTGCACACAAGCCTTAAGCCCATACGCGTCACACATACGCGACTCAAGGGCCGACTGCGGCACGACTCAAGGTCTTAACACATTTTTTTCATTGATCGTCCCTTGATTTGCCGACAAATCATGGACTCTTAAGGCGTTTGTGGGCCGCTGGGATGACTTGGCGCGCCTCACTATTTTTTATCACGCGCGTTAAAAAATTGTGGCCGCCTCACCATTTACCAAAAGTAGTTTTACAGTCGGAAGTGTTGTAGGTCGGTCGTGAAGCAGTCTTCGTTCAATCGGATGCGTCGTGATGCGGCCGTAGTGTGTCTTGATGCAGTCGGCGACAAAAAAAACCTTACGACTGTGTCACGACTGCGTGACGGGTCGCCAACCACGACCAGACCGTGCCAAGACCCCGAGACGACCATGGCGTGCATTTTGACAGTCCATTCAGCAAATCGGAATCATGGCTCACGACCAAGTGACAACTGCAACCAACAAGAGCACATGACGACCGGGCTATGCTCGAGCAAAGACTACTGTATACTGGAAATGTTAATGGCGCTCCACTCCAGCCCGCCCATGACTAGTGGAGGCTGATCGGCAAGGTAAAAAAGTGTTTCGAGCATGAACATGTTTCGTGTTTCCTATGGTTCATCAGTATAAATGATATACTGTTATCTTCGTAAATTATTGTTCTATAATATTATCAAATAAAAAAACAGTAAAACACACTAAAGAAATGCCATTATGCGACTGAAGAAATGTGCATGAACTTAATATTGAATTAAACTCTTCGCCATTTCATATTTTGCGAGACAACTTTTAAGATGGAGCATATCAATAGAAGCGGATTTCATTAGCATTTCATTGACATATTTAGTTTTCTGATAAATGAATTAGCACTATGCATAAATTAGCATTAACTAAATAAATAACATCATCAATCGGATCGGCAAGGTAAGAAAGTGTTCCATGAAAACAGAAGACTATGGTTTATCAGTATAAATGATACACTGTTATCTTCGTAAATGTTTGTTCTATAATTTAAATGAAAAATACAATAAAAAAACAGTAAAACACACTAAAGAAATGCCATTAAGAGAATCTGAAGAAACATGCATTAACTTAATATTCACTTAAACTCTTCGCTATTTAATATTTCGCAAGATAACTTTTAACATGGAGCATATCAATAGAAGCGGAAATTTATTGGCTTTCCATTGACATATTTCGTTTTCTGATAAATTAATTAGCACCATGCATAACTTAGCGTTAACAAAATAAATAACATAAATCGGGTAATTTTCCCGATTGATGATGATATTTATTTAGTTAAACGCTAATTTATGCATGGTGCTAATTCATTTATCAGAAAACGAAATATATCTATGGAAAGCTAATACAATCTGCTTATATTGACATGCTCCATGTTAAAAGTTGTCTCGCAAAATTGTATTTTGCATTTGCGGGCAGTCAAGTCACGGTTGTGGCAGAAAAAAATACGTCATATTTCAAATTTGAACTCGTAGCTCCGTCGCCTCGCGATCGGTTTTTGAGAACGTCACGACCGGTCGTGAGGCAGTCGTGGGCAGAGCAGACTCGGGGCCAGTCGTGAGGCGTGGGAGCCAAATAGGACACAACCTTGAGTCGTTCCGCCGTCGGCCCTTGAGCCGCGTATGTCTGATAGGGGCTTTAGCGTTCGTCCTATAGGCCTTTTCTGCGGGGGAGCATGAGAGATTTTCGCATGCAAGCAAGCTTGCTTGCAATGAGGAGTTGAAGCCAAATAAGTGGAAGGAATTGTTTATGCACTATTTTACTTAACCCTTATTTCCGTATACCTGTGCTTATATTACAGCTATAAATGTATACTTGTGCTTATATTACAGCTTCTGATCTTTCTATAATTTCTGATTGGGGCAAAGCAAACCTTGTTTTGTTCAATGCCTCAAAAACCCAATTTCTTCACCTATCTACTCGACAAAACCTACCAGATAACTATCCCCTCTTCTTCAATGACACTCAACTGTCTCCTTCTTCTACAATGAACATTCTAGGACTATCCTTTACTAAAAATCTGAACTGGAAATCTCACATCTCATCTCTTGCTAAAACAGCTGCTAAGAAGTTAGGTGTCCTGTGGCATCTGCGTCCTATTTTTTCTCCCTCCCAATTGCTTGCTCTCTACAGGGGCCTTATCCGCCCATGTATGGAGTATGTCTCACATGTTTGGGGAGGATCCACTCATACAGCTCTCCTAAACAGGGTTGAGTCAAAAGCTTTTCATCTCATCAACTCCTGCTCCTCTGACTGACTGTCTTCAATCTTTAAATCACCGACGCAATGTTGCTTCTCTTGCTCTCTTCTACTGTTATTTTCATGCTGCTCACTGCTCTTCTGAACTTGCTAACTGCATGCCTCCCCCCCTCCCGCGGCCTCGCTGCACAAGACTTTCTACTCATTCTAATCCCTATTCTGTCCATCTTCCTAATGCAAGAATTAATCAGTATCTTTACTCTTTCATCCCTTCCACTGGTAAACTCTGGAACTCTCTTCCTGTTTCTATTTTTCCACTTTCCTATGACTTAAATCTTTTCAAAAGAAGAGTAACAAGACACCTCCCGAACTAAATTGGCTCACCCCTCTTTTTTATATTATTCTCTTACTGTCTTCTTTATAGGGACTGGC
Organism: Chionoecetes opilio; assembly: GCA_016584305.1. Lineage (NCBI taxonomy): Eukaryota > Metazoa > Arthropoda > Malacostraca > Decapoda > Majidae > Chionoecetes > Chionoecetes opilio. The sequence continues at coordinate 27,996 of JACEEZ010013708.1, forward strand.
AACTAAGCGGGCTTTTGTTACCCATTTTTTGTGTGCCCTTGGCCAGTCCTTTGTGATGTAAAAAAAAAAAAGCTTTAAATTTATACTGATGCGATTCAACATTTCCTCAGGAAGACGATTGTGGTCTCAGTTTTTCTTAATATCAAATGGTATTGTAAGGAAATCGGGTAGGAGTGAGGTTTGTGAACTTGTTGATTTTGGATCAAATCAGCCCAGTAAATAGCCACCGGTCCATCTCCGGCGACCACAGAGTTAAATACTACCTAGAGTGCGCGATGAGGACCGTAATACATGAGTAGCCCCCCCAAACACCATGAGTATTATGACAAGGTGATGGTATATAGCTGTGTGCTGTGCTGTAGACCCTTGACACACACTCCAGTCTTTAACTCCAGCTGTTATGCTGTAAACAATGTTTTAATACATATAAAGCAATATATAAAGCTGTGACGATTATATTATCCTTAATTACATGCCGCAACCTCCCATATTTGATTCAAACTTTTATGATAAGATATCAAAATAAGAAAGTGATTGATTTTGACGAAAATACACTGTTGTCATTCTTTTATTGAAGCAAAAAGCATCGCCGCGTCAGCTGAACGCGAACAGCGCTGGACAGTACTCCACGTGCTCAGCTAAGTTTCTCTTGCCGGTCGGGCAAGCATCTTCTCAGAATGATTGAACAGCATGTGGAATTAGAGCAAGTGAAAAATTCTCTTACAACCGAAAACTCGCTTGCTGCTTGAAAAGGACTTCATCCTAAGGACGAAGAGCTTAGCCCTACATTAACCTAAGACGTGGGCACAGGGGGTTTTCTACAGGGTCATACTGTGCGCATGTATGATGATTTTGGGACCCATTGCCAATTTCGATAAGAAGTACATCAGCGTGTAGGGAATGTTTGCGTGCATCGGCCCATATATATTTGACCCCCAAAAAAATGTCTGGGGGGGGGGGAACGGTCCGTAGTTGAAAAATGTGGAGCGAATGGCACCGCGCGGCTAGATTGTCATCGCGCGGCGAGATTTCCCTGCCGAATTTTCACGCGCCCAGGGGATAGAACGAGAGGGAGGAGGGGGTGGGTTACCGCGTTAGAGGGAGGCAAGGAGTGAGTCATGGAGAGAGTGAAGGCAGTAAACATATGCAGCTGTGTGATAATTGTGGAGGCGCCCCAGGCGTATGGATGTCTTGGGATTTTGAACCTTATGTCTAGGAGGTGTCTGGTGTTCGTTGCCACCAAGAGGTCTACAATAACATGAGTCAGGAATGGAGAGAGAGAGAAAGTGAGACATGCGTATGTCGTACGTATAAATGGACTTCAGAATTGCATTTTTATACTTGCACGAGTGCGGGGCGAGCGTGTGGCGGGGAGGTGTCGAGAGTTGACATGTAGTACTATACCCACACCAATTTTTAGCCGCCTGCCTATAAACGCGCGATTTTGGTACGCGTTCAAAAGCTCTGCTCTTATGAGTCTTCCCGCAGTCTGCCGGGGGAACTCTTAAGTCTCCCCGCAGCTCCCGGGTTAAGCAAGTGTTCAATTTGACTAACATGAAATATCACTACTAAGACTAACAATAATGTCTAAAAGTATCAAGAAAACATAAGATTAATATTTCTATGATAATTGCTTAAGACTACAACGAATGAATTCATAAATAAGGATTGTACCAGATATGAAACGATCCACCAGCTCTTCCAAGCTGGGGAAGCTGGAAGAAGAAAAGCCTGGTCTTCCGGCGGGTGGAACAGCACACGGCTTGGGTCCATAGCGGGTAGAGGTACGCCCCGCACCGCTCCGCCAAGTGTGTTATTACCGTTATTACCGAATAAAGACTAAGGCTTGGTGACAGAAACGGTTGGCAGATTAATTCAGAACACATCAAAGCTCACCAGAGACAAATGGTTTCGTCCACCAAAGTGAATATGGTGTTTTTCTGGAAATTTACCATTTAATAAAATGCTCTAGTGTTAAGTTTTCATATTCATTGGCATTATATTTTTTGGTAAATATTGTGCAGGAGTGGCAGCCGACAACCAGCCGGGCAATTGCATACCATCAGCATTCGCTTATTCAACCTAAATAACACAACCAAACCAAACTTTAACCTATCCTTAACATGTGGATATTGTGCCATGGCCTAATAAGTAAAGACTTTATTCAATTTTTCAAAACTTTAATTTTAGTGAGCCTACTCTAAATTGCTTGTATTCTCAACCTGCTACCATTCATCATCAGCAGTCAGGTGGAGGATGCACTTCCATCACTACAGCAGCTGGAAGCAGGTACTCCCACACTGCTGGAGTCAACACATGTTGAACCACCATGCCAAGCTGCTGAACCTTCCTCCTGTTCTGTCCTTCTGGTTGACGAAGGTCGGGTCAAGCACCTGAGGAAGAGGAGGAAACTCAAGCTACAAATACTTGAGGAAGAACTGCTCACTGCACAAGCAAAGAGGAGGACAGAGGCGGCCAAAGCTGAAGCAGCAATAGCAAAGGCTATTACAGTAGAGAGAAAGCTCAGGCAAAGTTTTCTTGCCTGAGCTTCCACCGTTTTGTTGTACTATTTAGGTTAATTAAGCAAATCTGATGGTACGCGATTGCCCGGCTGGTTGTCGGCCACTTACTTCTGCGGAATATTTACCAATAACTTGCGGAACCAAAAATATATCACAAATTTTTATATAATATTAGCTAGGTTAGGTTACGTTTAAGTTTGGTTATGTTAGGTTAGATCTAGGTTATGCTTAGGATAGATTTAGGTTAGGTATTGTTGCGTAACTTAGGTTGAATAAGTAAATCTGCTGGTACGTGAATGCCCGGCTGGTTGGCAGCCGTCTACTCCTGAGGAATATTTTCCATCTTGATTCATTCATATTTTTAATCAGCAAACATGCATTCTATGATGTGATTTGCCATGGTTGGTATACATTGGAACCATGCTATTCATAGCATTGCCATTCATGAGGATTTTTTTCTAATTAATGAGGTACTCAGCTGGCCACCCTCGACAGAAAATGAGACCTTCTTTATTGAATGAGTTGTTAAACACCTAGTAGTGTTGAGGCTGTAATATATATAGATTTTTAGTGCACCCTTCAGCAGGCTAAGCATTATCAACATATCCTACCAAGACCTATCCAGCATAACCTAACATTTTTGCATCTCTGCCATTTGAACCAAATATTTTCAACAAAAACAAGTTGCATCTCAATGAACTGACTTTACAAGTGTATAATTTGTAGTATATACCACTCACTTTAAATGCGGGAATTACATATTACCTTCCTCCTTTGACAGGTCAAGTGGTTATATTTTACTTAATGACCACTACATCCCTTACATCAATTCCTATGTGTGTTGTAGGTCCCTAACACCATACAATGCATTTATAATGGCATCACTGCCGGAAAAAAAGGATTTTTTTTTTTTTTAATACCCTGAAATAAATGCATAAATAATTATATTTCTTCAAATATTTTACTCATTTTTAATTGATGCATTACTTTCTTTTAACAAACCTAAGCTTGTATGTGGCATTAAGGAGACAACATGAAAGTGAGGAGACGGTACATGGTAGTTAGGTTAGGTTAGGTTAGGTAAAAAAAAAAGAGGGAGATATTGAAGACGATTATAACAATTAAGTCTATGCTGTTACGAATCTAAATCACCATAAGAATTGATGTAATGGGCAGTGGTAATAAAGTAACCTTTAACGATCTAGTATTGGGAAATGCACAAGATGAGATAATTGCTTAGTATATTCTAACAGGTAATTCTTCTATTCTAACAGTACACACAAACCGCGATTTCCCGGATATCGGATTTGCCGGACAAAACCCGAGGTCCGGTGATATGTCAGAGTCCCAAACTTTTTTTTGTTTTTTTTGTTTTTGTTGAAATACCTGGTCCTGTTCGTAAATTGACAAAGTTGTCCGGCGGTCCGAGCGTCTCCTGTCACCCCTGGTCAGTGTCCGCGCCTCCCGCCAGGTGGCAGCATGCTCAGCGGTCGTATTGTTTACATTTGGGCACACGACACTCACGGTTCACCTGCACAGCCTCCGTTGGTCCCCTGACCCTCACTGCCCCTGGTGCAGGAACGTCTCTTGAGACTATTGAACACTTTCTGCTGCCTCCCGCCAGGTGGCAGCATGCTCAGCGGACGTAAAAGTCCGTGGCGGGGTAGTTGATATTGGCGGTTGCCGGACAGTAAATACTAGAGTAGGATAAACGTCCGGGGTTGGGTAATGGCATCACCTTTTTTTTTTTTTCTTTTTTTAGGATAATTCCTGAACTGTTGAGATTCCCGGACTTTTGCGGTTCCCGGACCAGTGCTCCCCCCCCCCCTATTAGTCCGGGAAAACGAGGTTTGTGTGTACCTGTCTTACTCTAACCAATTTCATCTACATTACCATTGCTACACTACCTGGCCTTTCTAGTATAATTAATATTTCAGCATGCAGTAAACAGAGTACCTGAAACGTTACTTACCTATTGTAGTTGGTCTTTCTGTAGCTGTTTCTGCTTATTGTTTGTTGTGACGGGGCCAAGTCATCACTGCTGCATTTTCCCCTTGGTAAGGTATCTTGGTATTATTATCACTTTCATCACCTTATTTCTTGCAGTGGGCCTTGATATTGCATCTTGCATTAACTCAGTCACAAATAAAATCCTTTCTTGGTCCAAGCGGTATCTCTTGATTATTTCTGTATACCTAAGTTCTTCCAAGTACAGCTTTCCTCACACAAAAAGTTCTTAGGAGACGCTGGGGCACTGCTGGTGCCTCGGCCATGTTTACGTTTTGAGCTTCGTCTGATGCCCGGTTCACACATCACGTTTTTGCTACGTGCGTCTTGTTATCGTGACGTCACCGTGACGTCACGATGACGTTACCATTTACGGTATATGAGCGAAATCAGTGTCTAGGCTTACACTGGCTTTGTATATGAGTATCTTGACCGAGACAGTGGATTGGCAGAGCGATTACAATGACGTCGTCCCCTCCAACTGTGAATCTGAGTGACCTAACCATATCATTCATGGACAATGAGGGGCAGGCATCCTGAGTGACCTAACCATATCATTCATGGGACAATGAGGGGCAGGCATCCTGAGTAACCTAACTATATCATTCAGGGACAATGAGGGGCAGGCATAATGAGTGACCTAACCATTCATTCAGGGACAATGAGGGGCAGGCATCCTGAGTAACCTTGTAATGAGCCCGATTGATCAAACAAGCATTTTTCTATCGGGAGTCTTTCAAACAGCGTGCGTATAATAAGCTGGGGAGAAATATGCCAAAACTAAGCAGCAGGGGGGAGTGTGCTATGTGATTCACTGTATGTTTACCTGAAGTACATTTATAAACACGGTGCATTGGTTTTACTCGCCTCGTTAACCGCTCGGCTAAGAGAGATCGCTACAACCAACCCTATCATTCAGGGCCAATCAGCGGCAGGCATCAGAAAAAAAATCCCGCTCTGTTCTCGAAAGCGGACAAATTACGATAGTGGAGCATCAACATAATGGTTGGTTTTTGCTGTGGGCTGCCCGCTACGACCCGCCCAACAAACACTCCGCTCACCTTTGCACTGCCATTGTGTTGGTATGTTTTTTTAAATTCATATTATCTATCACTAAATCAAACCCACGTCTAACCTAACCTAATCGTTTCTGAAATTGTTTTGAAAATCACTAGTTTTTCTTAATACATAGCGGGGTATAAAAGATCTGCATTGATTTCTGCCATAAACTAATCATTCAAAATTAATTCCAAACATCAAAATTGATCAGTATAAAATAATGTCGTCTTCGAAAATAGTGGTGCCCAATAACAAAATGATGCCCCATAAGCACTGTATGGGGCATCTCTATCACGGCCTGTATCTCCTCAAGGAACGCAACCATACGCTGCTGCCAGGGCTGCGCTTGAGAGGAGGAAGGAAGGAAGGAAGGAAGGAAGGAAGGAAGGAAGGAAGGAAGGAAGGAAGGAAGGAAGGAACAGTCGCCCTTACACAACACAACCACCATGGAGGTTACCGAGTCTGCCTGGCGCGCCGCCCGATTCCTCCTCTCAGACACCTTTGAGCGGCCCAGGCTGGCAGGTTGTCACTGGGAGCGCGGTCTGAGAGGTGAGGAGATGATGTCGTCCTGTCAACAACAATGGCCGCCCAGACAGAGACAAATCAATGCTATTTCTGGCGGTAACAGTCATAGGAGTGCTATTATGACATGGTATTATAGTGGGCCAATGAAGAGTGGAGGTAGATACATTTCTTCAAGGTAACAAGACACACCCTTATATAAGTATTGCTTTTTCTGGTACTTTTTTAATGTGATTTCAATTTATTATTATCTATTATTATTATTATTATTATTACTTAATATTGGGAAATACTTTACTAGCCCTTCCCCTCCCTCCAGCAGGCCTGACCCCGGTGGGAATGCAGCGTTTTGAGGAGAAAGAAGAAAATAAGGAAGCCACAAGAGGCCGTGAGACCTACACGTGGTAGTTCCTGTTACTGAACACTACCTACATCCACCTTCCATCCCCATCCATAACACTGTCTAGCCTCCTTTTAAAACTATTGACTCCGTACTAACTACCAGATGACTGAGTCCATTCCAATCAGCTACTATTACATTTTTGAACCAGATTCTTCCTATTTCTTTATTAAATCTAAGTTTTTCCAGTTTGAATCCATTACTTCTTGTTCTATTCTGATTACTCAGGTACCTGGTACTCGTGTCTACCAAAATTTTCATCCCTACACAAACCAAGAACTCTCGCCGAAGTTTGCCGAATTTTTTGAAGACATTATTTTCTATTTCATTTTGATGTGTTTAAAATTTATTTTGCTCGTTTTGGCGGAATCCCCAAGTTTATAAAATAAGTAATTTCTGCCAATAACGGTTAGGTTAGGTTACCATTAGGATAGGTTACAGTCAGGTTAGGTATGCAGAAACATATCAATCAATCAATCATTGGGGTCATACGCCGAGGGGCGCGTCGCCTCGCCCACCCTACGACGCCACTCCCGGGGGTCACCACGCGTGAGTCCCCATGCAGGCTCCTTTCCCATACCAAGCAACTCTCGACAGGAAGCATCAACTTGCCCCAGCCACGAGCCTTGTGGGCGCCCCCTTGGCCTCCTCCACGCCGGTTTGTCTCTTACAGATACAACCCGATGGGAAGGATCGGTTTCAGGGTAGCGTGCCACATGGCCATATAGCCGAAGTTGGTGCTGACGGACTATGCAGGTAATAGGCCCCGATTCAGTCTCACGGTGCAATCGCTGATTTGACACGTAATCATCCCAGCGATACAACACAGGTTGAAGTTAATTAGGTAATATATTGGGTACTGTAATACGAATATCAAGAACTAGAACTGTGGTAGAAAATGGGAACACTCAACGACGTGAAAAGTTGGAACTCTCGCCGACGGGGACGAGAGTACCACAAACTACAGTAAACCCTCGCTTTTACAGACTTCTATATATCGAATTTAAGTCTTAATTAACATTTTTTGCTAGTCCAATATATGCGGGGATTTACCAAATAAGTTAGGTAAATGCGAGGTTTGGTTCGGTGGTGGGCTGGCCGAACAAATACACGCAGCTCGGTCGATGGCAGTGAAAACAAAGACGAGCATGATTGCGCCCAATCAGTCTAGCTTTGTCTAGTTGTAAACACCGCCTCTCACGTTCTCCCGTGCCTCACCACGTTGCTGCTCCGATGGCCACTCGTTCAATTGTTAATAAGAGTTTTGACATTTATATTTGTGACATATGTAGACGTTAAAAAATACGTCATTCGTTTATGATATTTTCACAAAATTTTGTATCACAAAATAATTCATTACATGTTAACTCAAAGCCGGGGTACAAGTGTACTTCTTACCATCATTCTCTACACAAATGGGAGCACGGTTCTTATTTACCTTAATAGATTCTGAGAAACTTTCTGTTGCCACCACATATCACTACATATTTTCAGTAATATAAATTTATCAAAGCTTTTGATCAGAACATTTTCATCCAAAGTATATTTCTGCAATAAAGATCACTCAAGGATATTGAGGGGGAATACATCCAGGGGGTTGGGGAATATATCCTCGGGGAATTTGTCTCTGGGGGAAAATGACCAGGGGGGAAATGTCCTATACCAGTGCTATTCAACCTGGGTGGACGGTCCACCTCAAGGTGGACGAGACTGACTGGGTGGAAGGCTGTCTTGGGGTGGACAGGTGGGTGGACGAGATGGGTCCAGGTCGTTTCGGCCGTATGTAATTTAGGCCGTGATGTCCAAACTGACAAACGGCCGAATCATCTCACGGCCTAAACAACATACGGCCTAAATTGTATACGGCCTAAATAACCAAACTGTTATTTCACATATACTTCACCCTATATGTATAGTACCAGTTTTTCTGATATATATATACTGTCGGACCCCGCCGAACACGAGTTCGCCCTGCACGAAACTCGCACTTACACGAATAGGTAAAATATCCCATGACTTGCCGAACACGAGTTTTGCTCGCGATAACACGAATTTGAATTTCCCGGCGGATGTTGTCGATGCTGTCGGCGGCCATTTTGCCGGGGACAGCCTGGGCACGCTCAGCCTGGGCCGCCAGAGCTGCTACACGTAGTCTTTCTCTCTCTTGCTCGTGCTGCTGTTGCCTAAACGTCGTGCTGCTCCTGCTGGCCATGTCTTCCAAGCTTTCGGCTCCACCTACTCCAGGGTCAAGCGAGAAAGAAGAGGAAAGTTGTTGTCCCTAGCGGAGAAGATGGATGTGCTTGCTGTGATGATAGTGGCCCTAGGCTGGTCTTGCTACGGGCAAGAAGTTTGGCCTGCATGAGGCCACTGTTCGTACCATCTGGAAGACCCTTGAAAAAAAAAGACAAAGCGTGCGAGAGAGTGCTGATGTCTCTAGCAAGGTGGCTTCTGTGAGCCGACGTGGACCCGCTGCTAGAGAAGATGGAGAAAATACTGAACAGGTGATTTATGATTTTCATATAAATAAAGTTTATGTTATTGTGTGTGTTGCTACATGTGGTGTGCTAACAGGTGCTCGGGTGGTGTGTAAGGGTGTTACAGGTGAGTTAATTATTATCATATGAATAAAGGATGTTTATTTACCCTATGTTACTACGTATATTACTACGGGTGTGTGTGTGTGTGTGTGTGTGTTGTGCTACGTGCAGGTGTGGTAACAGGTCTGCGGTGGTGTGGGCTGTGTTTGAGGCATGTGTGTGTGTGTGTGTGTCGTGCTACGTGCAGGTGTGTTAACAGGTGCTGCGGTGGTGTGGGCTGTGTTGAGGCATGTGTGTGTGTGTGTGTTGTGCTACGTGCAGGTGTGTTAACAGGTGCTGCGGTTGGTGTGGGCTGGTGTTGAGGCGTGTGTGTGTGTGTGTGTGTGTGTGGTGTGTGTGTGTGTGTGGTGTGTGTGTGTGTGTGTCGTGCTACGTGCAGGTGTGTTAACAGGTGCTGCGGTGGTGTGGGCTGTGTTGAGGCGTGTGTGTGTGTGTGTGTGTGTGTGTGTGTGTGTGTGTGTGTGGGTGTGTGTGGTGTGTGGTGGTGTGTGTGTGTGTGTGTGTGTGTGTGTGTGGTGCTACGTGCAGGTGTGTTAGCATGCATGCATGTGTGTGTGTGTGTTGAGGCATACCGTTGTACAGTACCATTGTATTTACGCATTGTTTTTTTCTTGTCATTTACGCATAACAGGTGGATATCAGAGCAAGTGGACCAGCGGAAGAGCAACGTGGACGGCGTAGCCATCAGGGAAAAGGCGAGGAGCATCTACGACCACCTAGCATAGAAGGAGCCTTCTGGTTTCCTCCCCTGCCCCCGGGTTTATTGCCAGCCATGGGTGGTTCCATAGATTCAAGCAGCGTTTTAGCCTGCACAACATTGCTCGCACAGGTAAAAACATTCAATATATTTTCACACTTCTATCTATCTAATATTGACTCGTGCTATATTCCCGTAATGAAGAGCATTAAATATTTTTTCACACTTCTATCTATCTATCTATTGACTTGCCATATTCCCATAATGAAAAGGTTTTTTCTTCGTTTTTTTTCACAGGTGAGAGTGGGTCAGCTGATAAGGAAGGGGCGCAGGCATACCTCAGCACCTTCAAGTCCCTGATTGAAGACAGTGACTACCTACCTGAGCAGGTGTTCAACGCGGACGAAACTGGCCTATTTTACAAGAAAATGGGCAATAGGACTTACATCCACAAGGAAGTCAAGAAGTTACCAGGATTCAAGGCATTTAAGGACCGTCTGACACTGCTGTTTGTGGGGAATGCTGCAGGGGACTGCAAGATTAAACCGCTCCTTGTGTATCGTGCTGCCAACCCACGTGCTCTGAAGGGACTCAACAAGCGTTTTCTGTCAGTGGTATGGAAATCAAACAAGAAGGCATGGGTGACAGCGAAGGTGTTTGAGGAGTGGTTCCACGAACATTTTGTGCCAGAAGTGCAGCTCTACATGTCCAAGAAAAATCTGGCATTTAAGGCAGTTCTGCTAGTGGATAATGCTGGTGGACACACTTCACAGGCACTTAACCTGGACCACCCGAATGTGGGCGTTTCCTACCTTCCCCCAAGGACAACTTCCCTGTTGCAACCGATGGACATGGGTGTGATCAAGACATTCAAGTGCAACTACCAGAGGGCTGTGTACAGAGAAGCACTCAAGAGGATGGAAGACGACAGCACGATGACTCTCATGGACTTCTGGAAGCAGTACAACATCCGACATGCTCTTTTGACCATCAAGCAGGCATGGGATGAAGTGAAGCCAAGCACCCTTAATGCCTGTTGGTATGCACTCTGGCCTGAGTGTGTCAACGACTTCAATGGGTTCCCTGCAGTCACTCAGCAAATGAAGGACATTGTAGACCTGGCACACACTGTTGGGGGTGAAGGCTTCTCTGACATGACTGAGGAGGATGTGGCAGAACTCATTGACTCCCATGGAGCAGAGCCTTCAGTGGAAGAGATTATCCAGATGAATGAGGATGACCAAGCAGGTGATGATGCTGATGAAGATGACGACACAGAGACAAGGCCTGTGTTTACCATCATGAAATTGAGAAACTTGCTGAGGGAAGCAGATAACTTGACAGAGCTCTTCACTGACCAAGACCCCATACAGGAGAGGAGCATCAAGTTCAAGAGAGTATAGAAAATGGAAAAAAAGAGAAGGGAGGCCAAGAAGTGTACAGCAATGACCAAGCTTCAGAAATAATATTTCAGTGCAGGACAAAAACAACTTGAAATTAAATGACAGAAGGAGGTTTTGGGGATAAGAAATAACGTGTGCCCTGTGTGTGGCGGAGAAGGAACACTTGAAACACTTTTTGTTATCGTGTCCAGCCTACAATAATGAAAGAAAGAAAAGTGTGAAGCTCCAACAACCATACCTAGAGGAGGAAGAGGCTATAGTGGGGGAGTATTTGTTTGCAGAAGGGAATGTGGAAGAAGCAAAAAGAACAATCAACAGTTTTTGGACGACCAGAGAAAATAAGAGGAAAGAAAGAGAAAGAAATTAAAAGACAGAATAAGAGAAGACAACTAACTAAAGACCCAGACAGCAAGAAGAGTGCCGGGAGTCAGGGAGACTATGAGGGAGTGCCGATAAAAAAGGCCAGACTCTCGACCACAACTGAAGTGAACTGAACTAAACTGGCAACAGTGAAGCACCAAGCAGTCACCATCACTGAAAGCACAACTAACTAATGGAGTATTCCATTCTCTCCCATTTAGGAATATCTTGAAGAAGAAAACTCTACAGGAGGCAGTGGCAGAGGTGTCACCATGAAGAAGTCAAGGCTGCAAGCCCTGCATGCAAGCCCTGCCTGTCATGCAAGTCTTACACCATGAAGAAGTCAAGGCTGCAAGCCCTGCATGCAGGCCCTACCTGTTATGCAAGTCTTACACCACGAGGAAGTCAAGGCTGCAAGCCCTGCCTGTCATGCAAGTCTTACACCACGAGGAAGTCAAGGCTGCAAGCCCTGCATGCAAGCCCTGCCTGTCATGCAAGTCTTACACCATGAAGAAGTCAAGGCTACAAGCCCTGCCTGTCATGCAAGTCTTACACCACGAGGAAGTCAAGGCTGCAAGCCCTGCATGCAAGCCCTGCCTGTCATGCAAGTCTTACACCATGAAGAAGTCAAGGCTGCAAGCCCTGCATGCAGGCCCTACCTGTCATGCAAGTCTTACACCATGACGAAGTCAAGGCTGCAAGCCCTGCATGCAGGTCCTGCCTGTCATGCAAGTCTTACACCATGAGGAAGTCAAGGCTACAAGCCCTGCCTGTCATGCAAGTCTTACACCATGAGGAAGTCAAGGCTGCAAGCCCTGCATTCAGGCCTTGCCTGTCATGCAAGTCTTACACCATGAGGAAGTCAAGGCTGCAAGCCCTGCATGCAAGCCCTGCCTGTCATGCAAGTCTTACACCACGAGGAAGTCAAGGCTGCAAGCCCTGCATTCAGGCCCTGCCTGTCATGCAAGTCTTACACCACGAGGAAGTCAAGACTGCAAGCCCTGCCTGTCATGCAAGTCTTACACCATGAGGAAGTCAAGGCTGCAAGCCCTGCATTCAGGCCCTGCCTGTCATACAAGTCTTACACCACGAGGAAGTCAAGGCTGCAAGCCCTGCATTCAGGCCCTGCCTGTCATGCAAGTCTTACACCACGAGGAAGTCAAGGCTGCAAGCCCTGCATTCAGGCCCTGCCTGTCATACAAGTCTTACACCATGAGGAAGTCAAGGCTGCAAGCCCTGCATTCAGGCCCTGCCTGTCATACAAGTCTTACACCATGAGGAAGTCAAGGCTGCAAGCCCTGCATTCAGGCCCTGCCTGTCATACAAGTCTTACACCATGAAGAAGTCAAGGCTGCAAGCCCTGCATGCAGGCCCTGCCTGTCATACAAGTCTTACACCATGAAGAAGTCAAGGCTGCAAGCCCTGCATGCAGGCCCTGCCTGTCATGCAAGTCTTACACCACGAGGAAGTCAAGGCTGCAAGCCCTGCATTCAGGCCCTGCCTGTCATACAAGTCTTACACCACGAGGAAGTCAAGGCTGCAAGCCCTGCATTCAGGCCCTGCCTGTCATGCAAGTCTTACACCACGAGGAAGTCAAGGCTGCAAGCCCTGCATTCAGGCCCTGCCTGCCATGCAAGTCTTACACCATGAGGAAGTCAAGGCTGCAAGCCCTGCATTCAGGCCCTGCCTGTCATACAAGTCTTACACCACGAGGAAGTCAAGGCTGCAAGCCCTGCATTCAGGCCCTGCCTGTCATGCAAGCCTTACACGACTGAGAACATCAAAATGTCCTCACGTGCTGTCAACCTGTTGTTGTTTGTATTTTTTGTCAAATATGTACCTACAATGAGATGGCACGGGCCTTCAACACACAGGCCCCCGCAAGGATTTGTTGGAGTGACTCCCAGCAACTCAATCAAAATAGTCTTAGTGGGCATTTACCCCTTGATACAATATGGTACAAAGAAAATTAATAAAACATTCCAGAGGAACCTGAAACATTCCAAGAATATTCTGTATCAAAATGTTGATGATGTTAAATTTCTGAAGACTAGAAACAACCTCAGTGTGTCTACTATTTGGCAGCCCTGACCCTCACAACAGTGGAGGCCACAGAAACACCCTCTGTGTGTCTACTATTTGGCAGCCCTGACCCTCACAACAGTGGAGGCCACAGAAACACCCTCAGTGTGTCTACTATTTGGCAGCCCTGACCCTCACAACAGTGGAGGCCACAGAAACACCCTGTGTGTCTACTATTTGGCAGCCCTGACCCTCACAACAGTGGAGGCCACAGAAACACCCTCAGTGTGCCTACTATTTGGCAGCCCTGACCCTCACAACAGTGGAGGCCACAGAAACACCCTCAGTGTGCCTATTATTTGGCAGCCCTGACCCTCACAACAGTGGAGGCCACAGAAACACCCTCAGTGTGCCTACTATTTGGCAGCCCTGACCCTCACAACAGTGGAGGCCACAGAAACACCCTCAGTGTGCCTATTATTTGGCAGCCCTGACCCTCACAACAGTGGAGGCCACAGAAACACCCTCAGTGTGCCTACTATTTGGCAGCCCTGACCCTCACAACAGTAGAGGCCACAGGCAGTGTTATCCCAGCCATGTGGTGATGGGATGGAGCACAGGGATGCCACATGGAGTCCACTACACCAGCAGCTTCAACACCTGCTAACCATGTTATTAACTCTTTCAGGTCAGCAGAGACTGTTAACAGTGTGTGTGGTGCGTGCTGAGTGATGGCAGGCTTGGCGACCCCCGGCATGGCTACAGAACAACTACAGGACCTCCACGTGTGGCTCTGCCGGCCTCTTGTAGCTTCCTGATGTTCTCATGTTCATTGAGAAATTCTGCTTCTATTGCTCCTAACAGAGTTATACTTATAGTACTATTCTACTATTTGTCTTGGACAGATCACTTTCAACTAATGTTGAAGCTACAAAATTTATCAAAGCATATGAAATTTGAGCAATACATACATGCAAAACTTGTCGCACAAAAGGAAATTTGAATATTCCCATCATGGAAAAAAAATATATATATATATATATTACCTTAAAAAACAATAAAATATTTATTTTATTTTAGGCTCCACAATGAAGCTGAATAAAAAAAAAATTCCAGCCATGAGTCATTTGTGGCCTTTCACTTTGATAATAATGTGAAAAAAACCTCCAGAGAAGGGAGCATAAGATTTGCTGTATTGGTGTGAAGCCCTGCCACGCACCACCACCGCCTGCCCCGCCATGTTAAGTTGTTAACTGTACCATAATTTGACTATGGATATGATGTACGATGTATGGTTGAGAATCGTATACGAAAATACGATTGGTCGGTCAACTTCCGCGAGAGAAAAAGAGAGAGAGAGAGAGAGAGAGAGAGAGAGAGAGAGAGAGAGAGAGAGAGAGAGAGAGAGAGAGAGAGAGAGAGAGAGAGAGAGAGAGAGAGAGAGAGAGAGAGAGAGAGTTTGACTGTTGGTCCTTTGGATGACTTGGACTTGGATTGTTGTTTACCGTATTCGAATGCAGATTGTGAGAGGGTATTTAGCAAGGATAACCTTACCAAAACAAAGGTAAGAAACTGACTTCTGACGGCAGCCTTACTTGGTTCTCTTCCAGCAGCGCAGTGTGTAAGGGAAAAGGGAGATTGTGTTACTTTCATCCCTACAGATGATATGATAAGTCCATGACAACTGACACTAGACTAGGAATATTATGTGAAAAGGGGCCCAGAAATCACATGAGGGGTAACAGTTTGTTACAAGCTGTCACCCATATTAGGATTGAACCATGACACCTCCTGAGCAATATTAGCCTAGATGATACTTGATATTTTGATTTGGGACCTCACATTGGGTTATTTTGGGAGGTCAATCGCGAAATATCTGATTTTCTCGAAAATACAAAAATGTCAATAAAATGACCAATAATGCAGTTACAAACTTATTTTTGGTGTCAAAAGAGCAGAATAACAAGCCATATTGTAAAACTATTGTCCACTCCAAAAATTTTTTCAAACAATTTTTTCAATTTTCAGCAGTCTGACCTGAAACACCAATTAACACATGGACAATTAACACATGGACAATTAACATATGGACAATTAACACATACAAGTATTGAAAATTTGGAAAAAAAAGAAAAAATAAAAAGACATACACGAAAAATAAATATGGAATGACAAAAATATATCAGTACTCAAAAAATTCTTTTCTTTGAAAAAAAAAAATAAAAAAACAATACAAAAAAAAAGTTTTTATATGAGATGACAAAAATATTATTTCCTCAAAAGCTTTTTTTTGGAATAATATGTCAGCAACACTCAGTACGATAGTCCTATTTTAACAAAATCATATACGATTCCATTGCGTGCTTTTTTTTGTAATATTGTCAATCAACCGCATTATGCCCTCGAATTGTACGACTCGATATAATTGTATCATTTGCGTGATTTTACTTTGGATTTGTTTTACAGGTTTTCGCGCTCAACTTTCAATCAAATATTATTAAAGGCCTGTTTACTGGAATTAGTTGGGTTGTAAGGTTTGATGTATGGTGATTAAGATTAATTTATAGGAGGGCCGCTGTTCAGTTGGTGTCACCTTTAAACCCTATACCTTATTAGGTGACCGCGTGGCCGCGCTACGTCCCTGTCACCTAAAGTGACACGTTATAAACTGCATCACACCAGTATACACACCTAAATAGTGAGCATGTATAGTAATTACGCAATATACTATATAGAAATCAGCATTAGTAATTTATTGCATAACTTTTACCCTTCAATCTGGTTGCTTGAATTTGCTACCTTTCACTAGTTAGCTTGTGATTATTCAGTCTATTTATTTCGTTATAGGCAAATTTCAGGGAAGTGGCCAATCAGCAACGTCCCACATGCTACCACCCAGCTAGTTTGTTTGTGTTTATTTCTTCATTTATTTCACTTTGTCGGTAATTTCAATATTGTTCCACATGGATACCTCCAATATAACGACATCGGCTTGTATGGATCTCACTTCCACCTTTGCCGTTTTCGTTATTATTTGTCCACTTGGGAAAATACCTTCGCTATAACGGACAATCGGCTTTAACGGACCATCCTCCCCCCCTTTAGTCCGTTATATCGAGGTTTGACTGTACTTCAAAAAGTGCCTTTGCATGTAATAGATAAATAAAATAAGATGTTTACAAAAGAAAACAAAAAACATTAATAAGACAAAAATACATGACACATACACCAAAAAACATGATAATAAATTATTGAAGAATAAAATCAGGTAAGAAATAGCACTGTCATTGGCAGACACGGCAGGACGCCTACGTCCTACGAATAAAGCTGCGCTCGGGAAGATCTTGGAGGATGGAGTAACTGTTGAGGTCCTGCCAAAGTCTTTGCTTAAGACATGTTTTATCATAGATGGTCAGGCATTGGTACAAGCCATGGGAAAACCAACGGGGGCAAAGTCATTTGGAGATCTGGCTGATGTCTTCAATGCATCAGTGTTCAGTCATTTCAATGAGCACTGCTCAAGAGTCGATGTGGTTTTCGATCGATATCGTATCACATCAATCAAGTCTGGGACCCGGGAAAGGAGAGAGGGGCGAGTACGTTCTATCCGGCGCAAGATCGACAGCAGAGAGATTCCACTCCCTGCCAACTGGAAGCAGTTCATGGACTTACCAGAAAACAAGGCAAATCTTACCAAGTTTCTCAGCGATCAAATGATGTTGGAGGCAAAAAAGAGCCGATTCACTTGTGAGTTGATCACTGCAGGTGGGTTTGAGGAAGTAACCAAAGTAGCATCGTCACAAGGGTCTGATGTTGAACAGCTGCAATCATCTCATGAGGAGGCCGATACACGTATAATATTGCATGCCAAGGCGGCCTATATGGATGGATACGAACGGATCATAGTCTCGTGCAGGGACACCGACGTATTGGTAATGCTCACACATGCCGCGGGACAATTAAGTGGAGAGCTCTGGATGAGAACTGGCACAAGGCAGGAACGGCGTTATGTGGCTGTGCACGACATACAGTTGACACCGACCATGCAGCGTAACATCCTGGTGTACCATGCGGTTACACGATGTGACACAGTCAGTCAACCAAGTGGACACGGGAAAAAGACGACATGGAAAGTATTCCAGCAACACGGAGCATTGCTTGATGACCTCTGACGTGGCACGCTGTCAGAATCCACCATACGGAATGTGGAAGAGTTCTTCTGTCGCATTTACTCACCAGCTTCAGACGAAACTAACATCAACGATGTGCGATACCGCATGTTTCAAAAGGGCACCAAAGACCAAGAAAAGCTTCCGCCAAGTCGAAAATGTCTTGAACAACACATCAAACGCGCACACCACCAGGCTCAGGTGTGGTTCCAGGCAGATGTACCAATCCCTGAAATAGTCGCCCATTGGAAGTGGATGCTACGAGGATGCTACACCCACACGTCAGTGTGGACGATCCTCTGCCAAACGAGTTCACAGACATGGTCTGCTGCAAGTGCAAAAATTGTGCAACTTCCAGATGCTTGTAGGGCCAAGAACTTGAAGTGCATAGCTGCATGTACCTGTAATAACGGAGTGTGTCACAACCCATCCAGTGTGGCAATTGAAACGGACTCAGAGTGACTTGAACACGACATTCTTTCATTTCATTTCATGTACATGTAAACTTGCATATATGCAATGATGCGCCTTTTTCGTCCATCGTTCACTGTTGCGTTACTTAAATTTTCATTAGATGTATGTTTGTAATAAGTAATGAAATCTACTCATTATTATAGCATAAACCAATATTTTTACAATATGGCTTGTTATTCTGCTCATTTTGACACCAAATATAAGTTTGTACCTACCTGCATTATTGGTCATTCTATTGACATTTTTGTATTTTCGAGAAAATCCGATATTTCGCGATTGGCCCCTTTTCATATAATATTCCTAGTCTATACTCATTATTATAGCATAAAGCAATATTTTTACAATATGGCTTGTTATTCTGCTCATTTTGACACCAAAATAAAGTTTGTAACTGCATTATTGGTCATTTTATTGACATTTTAGTATTTTCGAGAAAATCAGATATTTCGCGATTGACCTCTTTCACAAAATAACCCACTGTGAGGTCCCAAATCAAAATATCAAGTGTCATCCAGGCTAATATTGCTTAGGAGGTGTCATGGTTCAATCCTAGCATGGGTGATATCTTGTAACAAACCGCTACCCCTCATGTAAAATTTTGAGATTAGTAGCTATATTCCTAGTCTACACACTATACTTATAAGTGCCAGCTGACACAGGGCATAAAAGAATAGAGGAGGAACAGGAATTACTTTTCTTTTGAGGATGATAGCTACGTCAGAGTTCTAGAGTTCAGCTTCTTTTGAGTTATGGTGTTTTTGTTTTTGTTTTTTGGGAGAATTTTTATTTTTATATGTGGAATGTTGTGTCATGATTGGATATAATATATATTTTGGTGAAAAGAGGAAATATTTTTATGTGGAATACTGAATTCAATGAAGTATAAAGTCATTTACTGACTATATTAGTTTACCTAAGGCTGTACGATAATTATCTATCTGAAAATACGATAATTCTGGTGGCTTGGCTCGGCACGACAATGTGGGCTACAAAAGTTCACATCGCTTCACCAGCCCGAGCCCCCCCGCGCCGTGGCTGGCAGGCAGCAGCCACCACCGCTACCGCCAGGCAAGGCACAGTCCAACAAATGGCTGCCGTTTGATTCCCTCCTCGATGACCCGTACGTCTGAGCCGCACAAGGCGTCACCAGTCAACGTCAACGGACCTTCACCGATAGATCACAGGTGTCACTATAAAAATCCAGCCTGCGCCACCAACGGGCGAGGGCCAACCATCACGACCCTCCAGAATGTGCAGGGCTAACCACCTGAGCCCTCAAAGAAAAAATTGCCTACATGCGTATAAAAAAAAAAAAAAAAAAAAAAAAAAATAAAGTATCAGTACAAAGAACAGTGAAGGCCACAATACCTGAGGATCCGCCGCTGAGGAGCCCGGCTGCACACAACGGCCTCCTGGAACAAACAACATCACAACATTATCAACGGTGACAAAGAAACCAGCTACAGCAAGGCGTGAAATTATCAGTACATGAAGGGTGAACACATAATTCTGCTGCCAGGGTGATAGGATGGGTACAGATAGGCCACTGCCTCCAAAGTTATCAGTACATGAAGCCCATGTACATGAAGTTATTAGCCCATTCGCATTCTGAAACTGAAAAGTCCTCATTGTTTGTGCTTCATTATTTACACCCATCATGCCCGGGCCCCTGTGAGGCCGGGCTCTGGTGCTGAGACCCCAGCCCCCCCAATCCTCTCCCGGGCCCTGGCTGCGCCCCCCCCGCTAGTTCACTAACCTAACCTGGACATTGGTTGTGTAACCTGACCTAATTGTCCAAGCTATTGCTGGTATTAATCCCTGAAAGCAGAAACACCGGAAAAAGCTGATTGAAAATGTATTAAAAAATGTAAAAATTCTAAGCTAACCTGACCTAACCTGGTAAAATTTTATGTAAAATTCTAGTCCTTTCCCGCTCTTATTAGTGGTCATATTTCCTCCATACCTTCACAGATCCCTTCAGATACCTCTAAAACGTAATTATAGAATGGGGAGAGATGCCCCTTCAACCCCCCCTCCCCCTATATTACCCCCCAGGACCCCCACAAAATATTACTAACCTAACCTCACTATAACCTAACCTAACTTTACCAATAAACCTCCTAGCGAGACCTAAGGGCGAGAAAGAACTAAAATTTGGTAAATTTCCAGATGAACACCGAACTTCCTTTGGTGGACGCAACTATTTTATATTGATAAGTTTGGTGTTTTGAATTTATCTGCTAACCGTTTTGTTGCAAATCTATTTTCTTTTTTTTCCAACAAAAAGCCAAAAAAAAAACCAAATTGAACCTAAAAAAACCTATACCTACCAAAGCCATTCCCTAACAAAACCCTATACCAAACCTGCCATTACCTAACCTAACCTAATCTTTACCCAAATCCCCAAAGTTTAACCCAACCCTTTCCCTTACAACAAAAAATTTTTGCGACAGAACGGTGGGGAAAGATTCGTTCAAAACACCAAAAACTCCCCAAAGAAAAAAAAAAATTTTTTGTCCCCCAAAAGTGATTTCCCGGTTTTTAAATCTTTTTAATTCCCCCAAAAAGTTCCCTTTGTGATGGAAGGAAATGTTCAGACTATTTCCCAAATTTCCCAAACCGTGTATTTTTTTAAACCCCCTTTCACGCCCAGATTTTTCCCTTTTGGGCTATAAAAATGTTTTGTTAGCCAAAAAATTACAAAAAAAAAGGGAATATAAAAAATTAGTTAGTAAACAAGGTACTAAACGGTCATATCTAAAAAACATTCCCTTATATTCAAAAAAAATCGTCAAAATGGGGGTAAATTAAATAAAAATTTACTTTCCCGGGGTTTCTCAAGCATTATAAAACAATAGGAACCTTGCCTCCAGCGACAAAACGAGATTCCCGGGCCCAGACGGGAGTTCCATCCCCGGCGCCCCTCACCCCCTGGTGCTGGGGCCCCCCCGGGGTCCCTTCCAGGTGGCTGTCCCGTTCTCCTTGCCAGTAGGGGGGGTTTTCCCCCCAGTGAAGACCTTGGCGTCCCTCCGAAAACAAACCAAAAGGACTCTCGAAAATATCCTCATTGTGATTCCCCCGCAAAGTTACCATCTTTTCCCCATGAAAATTAACATTTTAAAACCTTAACCTTCCGAAACCCCAGCCGGGCGGGGTTAAAGGGGTTAAACGTCACATACTCTTCCAAAAATGGGAATATCCCGCCCGGTAAAAACTTATTTCCTTCAGTCTACAATGAGTGTAGTGTGGGTGGCTTAAACCGCCTTGTGGGATGGGAGCCAGGATAAGGGGTGAGGTAGTGTTTCCCACCGCCTTGTAGGGATGGGAGCCAGGAAAATGGTGACAGGGAGGGGTTCACCCCCTTTGTAGGGTTTGGGAGCCAGGATAATGGTGACATTTGTGTGCTTCACTCCCTTTTGTAGGGAGGGAGCCAGGATAAGGGGTGACAGTGTATTTCCCCACCACCTTGTAGGGGGGTTGAGCCAGGTTTAAGGGGTTTTTTGTAGTGTTTCACCGCCTTGTAGGGAGGGGGAGCCGGGAAATGGTGAAGTGTGGTTCACTGCCTTGTAGGGATGGGAGCCAGGAAAAGGGTTTGACAGTGTAGTGTTTCACCACCTTGTGGGGATGGGAGCCAGGATAATGGTGACAGTGTATTTCTTCACCCCCTTTGGGAGGGAGGGGAGCCAGGATAAGGGGTGAAAAGTGTATGTTTCCCCCCTTTGTAGGAAGGGGACCCAGGATAATGGTGACAGTGCAGTGCTTCACCCGTTTTGTGGGGGAGGGAGCCAGGTAATGGTGACAGTGTATGCTTCACCACCTTTTTTTAGGGATGTGACCCCAGGATAATGGTGACATTTGTATTTGTTTAAACCCCCCTTGTAGGGAGGGGGAGCCAAAAATAAGGGTTTGCCAGTGTGGGTGTTTTAAAACCGCCTTGTAGGGAGGGGACCCCGGGGTTTAATGGTGACGGGTGTAGGGGTTTTCACCGCCTTGTAGGGATGGGAGCCAGGATAATGGGACAGTTTTTAAGTGTTTTCACCGCCTTGAAAGGGGGGGGAAACCGGATAAGGGTGACAGGTAGTGCTTCACCCCCCTTGGGTAGGAGGGGAAAGCCAGGTTTAAGGGTGACAGTGTGTGCTTCCCCGCCTTGTGGGGAGGTGACCAGGAAAATGGTGACGTGATTTGTTTTAACCCCTTTAGGGATGGGAGCCGGGGAAATGGGGGACAGTGAAAGTGCTTCACCCCCTTGTAGGGGGGGACCCAAAGGTTTGGTGACAGTGTAGTGCTTAAAACCGCCTTGTAGGGAGGGAGCCAGGTAAGGGACAGTGTAGGGCTTCACCCCCTTGTAGGGGGGGAGCCAGGATAATGGTGACATTGTAGTGCTTCCCCACCTTGTAGGGATGTGAGCCAGGATAATGGGGTGTAGTTTTTCACCCCCTTGTAGGGGGGGGCCAGGAAAAATGGTGACAGTTTTAGTGTTTCACCCCCCTTTGTAGGATGGGACCCCGGATAATGGTGACGTGTAGTCTTAAACCCCCTTTGTATGGGATGGGAGCCAGGATAATGGTGACGGTTTTTCGTGCTTCACCGCCCTTGGGGGGGGGGGGAAAGCCGGTTAATGGTGACAGTGAAAGTGCTTCACCGCCTTGTAGGGATGGGAGCCAGGAAAATGATGACGTGTAGTCCCTTCATGCCCTTGTAGGGAGGTGGGGAAAGGATAATGGTGCAGTTTTAGTGCTTAAACCGCCTTGTAGGGATGGGAGCCAGGAAAATGGTGACAGTGTGTGCTTCACCGCCTTGTGGGATGGACCCAGGAAAATAGTGACAGTTGGGGCCCTTCACCCCCTTGTAGGGATGGGAGCCAGGAAAATGGGGGCCGATTTTGGTGCTTAAATGCCTTGTGGGGATTTTGAGCCAGGATAATGGTGATTTGTAGTGCTTCCCCGCCTTGGGGGATGGGAGCCAGGAAATTTTTTTGAGTGTAGTGCTTCACCGCCTTGTAGGGAGGTGGGGCCAGATAATGGTGCCCAGTGTAGTGCTTCCCCGCCTTGAGGGATGGGAGCCAGGATAATGGTGACAGTTTAGTGCTTCCCCCCCGTTGTAGGGATGGGAGCCAGGATAAGGGGGACAGTGTAGTGTTTTTCACCCGCCTTGGGGGATGGGGCCAGGAAAATGGTGACAGTGTGTGGCTTCACCCCCTTGTGGGGTGGGAGCCGGGGATAATGGTGATTTGGTATGCTTAAACCCCCCTTTGTAGGGAGGTGGGGCCAAGGTTTAAGGGGTACATGTAGTGTTTTCACCCCCCTTGTGGGAGGGGACCCAAAGGATAATGGTGACAGTGTATTGCTTCACTGCCTTGTAGGGATGGGAGCCGGGATAAGGGTGACAGTGTAGGGGCTTAAACCCCCTTTTGTAGGGAGGTGACCCAGGAAAATTTGGTTTAAAGTGTAGGGCTTCACCCCCCTTGTAGGGATGGGACCCAGGAAAAGGGTTTACATTTGTGTGCTTCACCCCTTGTAGGGGGGTTTGGAGCCAGGATAATGGGGGACAGTGTAGTGCTTCACCCCTTGTAGGGGGGGGACCAGGTAATGGTGACATGTAGTTTTTCACTGCCTTGTGGGGGAGGTGAGCCAGGGATAAATGGTGCCCGGGTTTCAAAAGGGAAAGCAAGGTGGGTTTTAATTTACAAAAAAGGCCAAAATTCCCTACAAAATTGGGATTTTTGGTTTTGTTTCCCTTATTGGATTCAAGGAAAATTTCTTTTGGGTTTTCCGTCGAAAAACCCTTATTTTTGGATAATGCCTGTTGTTTAAAAGGGCATCAGGTCATTTCACCCACACCAAAGGTCATTTCGCCCATTTGGTGGGTCTTTTTCGCCCACATTAGATAACCCTTTTACTGTGCAACCCCAAGTTAGGGGGGGGCCCGTAAAAGGGGTTGGGGGGGTTGTAGAAGTTCACAAATGGCTCGGGGGTTTATTTTGGGTTCATGGGAAATTTTAGGGTTCTATTTTTTCTTCTTTTTTTTAAAAAAGATAGAACCCCAAAAATTTAAAAAAAGTCAGAATTATAAAATAAGTTCTCAGTCACTCCCCTGTCTTTTTCAAAGTACGTCACACTCTCTTTTGTCGTTTTTTAAGTACATTCACACTTTTCCTTTTCATTTCAAAGTCCGGGTCCACTTCCTCTTGTCGTTTCTAATACATTCACACTCTCTCTGTGGGTTTCAAAGGGTACAGTCCCCCCTCTCTCTGTCGTTTCAAAGAAAGTCACACTCTCTCTGTCGTTTCAAATTACAGTCACACTCCCCTCGTCTTTCTAAGTCAGTCCCCACTCTCTCTGTCGTTTCTAATTTACAGTCCCCCCTTTTCCTGCCCGTTTCTAAGTACAGTCACACTCTCCCCTGTCGTTTCTAAGTACAGTCACACCTCTCGGTCTTTTTTAAATTTCAGTCACACTCTCTCTGTCGTTTCAAAGTACAGTAAACCACCCCCTTTTTTTCTTTTTCAAAAGTCCCGCCCACTTCTCTCCTGCTTTTCTAAGTCCAGTCACACTCTCTCTGTCGTTTCAAATACAGTCAAAACTCTCTCGGGTTCGTTTCTAATACAGTAAACCCCTTTTCTCTTTTCGTTTCAAAGAGCCCAAAACTCTCTTTTCGTTTCAAAGGGACAGTCAACTCTCGGGCCCGTTTCTAATTCCAGTCACACTCTCTCTGTCGTTTCTAAGTACAGTCCCACTCTCTCTGTCGTTTTTAATAAGTCCACTCTCTCTGTCGTTTTCTAAGTAAAATCACCTCTCTCTGTCGTTTCTAAGTACAGTCAAAATCTCTCTGTCGTTTCTAATTTACAGTCACACTCTCTCTGTGTTTTTCTAATTTTACACCCACCTTTCTCTGGTTTCAAATTACAGCCCTTCTCTCTCTGTCTTTTCAAAGTCGGGGTCACCTCCTCGGGGTCGTTTCTAAGTACAGTAAAACCTCTCTCTGTCGTTTTTTTTTAAATTACAGTCACCTTTTTGGTCGTTTTAAGTACTTTCACACTCTTCTGTCGTTTCTAAGTACAGCCCACTTTCTGTCTTTTTAAAATTACAGTCCACTCTCTTTTCGTTTCAAAGTACAGCCCACACTCTCTGTCTTTTCAAAAGTACAGTCCACTCTTTTCTGTCGTTTTTCTAAGTACAGTCACACTTTTCTGTCGTTTCTAAGTACAGTCACACTCTCTCTGTCGTTTCAAGTAACAGTCACCCCCTCTCCTGTGTTTCTAAGAAACAGTCACCCCTTTTCTCTGTCGTTTCTAAGTACAGTCAAAACTCTCTGTCGTTTCTAAGTAGTCCCCCTTTTCTGTCTTTTCTAAGTACAGTAAAAACCTCTTGTCTTTTTTAAAAAGTACGTCACACTCCTCTGTCGTTCAAAAGAAACGGTTCCCCCCCCCCCCCCCCCCCACTTTCTCTGTCTTTTCTAAGTACAGTCCTTCTCTCTGTCGTTTCAAATACAGTAAACACCTCCTGTCTTTTCTAAGTACAGTCACACCCCTCTGCCCTTTTTTAAGTACAGCCCACTTCTCTCTGTCGTTTCTAAGTACAGTCAACTCCCTCTTTGTTTCAAATTACAGCCCAAAATTTCTGCGTTTCTAGTACAGTCCACCTCTCTGTCTTTTTTTAATTAGTCACCTTTCTGTCGTTTTTTAAGTCCAGTCCACTCTCTCGCCCGTTTTAGTACAGTCACACTCTCTCGTCGTTTCTAAAAAACAGTCACACTCTCTATTGTCTTTTTTAAGTACGTCACACCTCCTCCGTCGTTTCTAAGTCCCGTCACACTCTTTTCGTTTCAAATTTAACAGTCACACTTTCTGTCTTTTTCTAAGTACAGTCACCTTTTCTGTCTTTTTCCCTAAGTACAGTCACACTCTCTCTGTCGTTTCTAAGTACAGTCCCTCTCCTTTCGTTTTTTAAGTAAAACACACTCTTTTCTGTGTTTCAAGTACATTTCACACCTCTCTGCCCTTTTTCTAAGTACAGTCACACTCTTTTTCTGTCTTTTTCTAAGTACAGTCACTTCTCTCTCTAAATGCTTAGCCCCTTGCCCAAAGATTTGTCGTCTGTATTTTCCCTTTTTTCCATAAATTTTTTTCCCCTTTGTAGTTTCCCCTTGGGGTTTTAAAAAGTTTTTACTACATGATTTGGCATTTTTTAAATAATACTTGGGGGCGAACCAATTTTAAAGTTTGGGCGAACTGACTCTTGGTGTGGGCGAAAAAACCTTTTACATTTGGGCGAACTGACTTGGGGGCAAACCTACATGTGGGCGAAATGAGGGGCCGTTTTGTACTAAAAGTGGGAAAAACATTTTCGGAACTTTTATAAAAAACCCAAGTTTTAGGGGAGGGGACGCATGCAGAGGTGTTTTGAGATTTAAATTTTTGAGGTGTTGTACAAGGTTGTGTGGCCAATGAAAAATTTAAAATTTGACAATGTTTTCTATATTTCCAGGTCTTTTCTTTTTCGGAAATTCTAGGAACTTTCCCGGGAACATTCTGGGAAAACCTTTTGTTCATTTTCAGACAATATGGAAATTTTCTTGGGGGTCTTTTCTTCTCTGTTTTTATTTCAGTCTCAGTTATAAAATGTCTTTTTAAAAATGTCTGTCGTTTGTGAAAATATCGGCCACGAAGCCCTTTGCCAAGTCATTCATAAAAAACCCGGCAGAAAACGTTAAAATACAAAAGCTGTAGCAATTTTTAGGGGACACTACCAAAATTTCATCAAATTATGACCCCGGGGCAGTCAAGCCTAAAGGTGGGTATGTTCCTGTTTATCGCCCAGGGAACCGAGATACATTTCTGAAGAACTGGACGGGATCAGTCCCTTTTGGGCCCGCTATAAGGGCCCATAGTATCGTGTCCTGTCAAGAAAACCTGTGGAAAAAAAAGGCGTACCAAAAACGAAAAGGGGGGACGCCCTTCCAGCGCCATGGATGGTGGCTGCCACAGAGCCCCCCCCCTTTCCCCTCCCAATTGTTCTTTAAAAAAAATTTCCCAAAAATTTTTCCCGGAAAAAATTTTCCCGGGACTTTTATTTTGGGCCCCAAAATGCCCTTTAAAACCGTTTAAGGGGGGCGAGAACAAGTGTTTACGAGCGCCTCACTTTTTTTCCTCTTGTGACCTGCATGCCTCTGTTTTTTTCCCTTCCCGCGGCCCCCTTTAAAAAATAGGTTTTGACTTTATTTTAGGAGGTTAAACCCGTGGGTTATTTTTGGGTTGGTTTGGTTGGGTTTTTTTTGAGTCTAAAGGGGGGTTTAGGTTATTTTTAATTTGTCATTTTTCCTTTTACCTCCTTCCTATTAAAAACGTTTATATCTCCAAAAGTAGTGTTTTTGCGACGGAAGCTCATAGAGAGAAGTTTTTTTGAACCCAAATGGTAAAACAGAAACCACACTCCCAATTGTTTAGGCAATTTCGGTCCTTGTGTAAAAATTTACCACAAGGTGTTTGCCGCGCCCTGCCTCCCTGCTGCTGACCCACCCATCATGCCCCTGCCACACAACGCCCCCCACCCTGCCACACACCGCCCCTCACCAAACACACAAGCTTACAGCACAACCACTGTGCCCGGCTGCCTGCTGGATGGCCGGCGAGGCAGAGTTCAGCGTGACGTAACCACAGCTTCCCGCGACGCCATTCCTCGCCGCCACACATCACCACACTGTTATCACCACTTAAGTCACCTTCCCACCACCCTCGCCTCACCAGGGCACCACAACACAGGTCAATGCCCGGTAATTAACACTATTGTCACACACGCGGGCCACGGCGGGAGGGTGACGAGCCGCGCACAACACAACAATGCCGCGTCCTGAACAAACTTTTTGTCGTCCCAGCACCGTCTTGGATTCGAAGGGCCACCCCAAAAAACCTTTCTGAAATGTGGTTTTTTCTCTTTGTGATATTGTTTGAATGTTTTGGGGCTGTTATTATTTCCCGGCCCCCCACCAAGCTTGTTGTGTTTTTGTCGCAGAAACCAATCCGTTTTCAATTGCGAGAAAAAACGGTCTTCGTACCAAAAAGACGATGCTTGGACGACAAAAACACGGCTCTGACCTTGAACTGCTTCTTCCTCTTCTTGTGACCGTTATTGCTTATAGTCTATTTGATTATAGTAAATATCATATTTTATCATAGGAAATATTTGATTATAGTACATTCCGTATTTTATTTAAGTAAATATTTGATTATAGTAAATATTTTGTTATAGTACCTATCACTTTCTAGGTCCCCCTTGCAGGTGGGGGACCCCCCAGGGGGGGCGCGGTTGGGAGAGTACTGGCTAGAGTTTTCAGAGTCCCCGCGCTTCGGGCAAACGGTTTGAGTCCACCAAATTCCCCTGGCGTGGGTGGCGCTTTGTAGTCAATAAAACCCTTTTAGTTGGTAAATTGAAAAATGTCTAGATAGGTCAAAAATATTTTCTTTTCCTTTTTAAAGGGAGGGGCCGAGGGTCGTGGCCCCTTTACGATAGACTCGCCCTGTTCCCTTGGCTATTTTCCCCCGGGGTGCTAAAAAATTGTCCGTTTCCGGCCTTTACTAAAAATCCTAATTCTTGTCCCCTTTGCGTTTTTTTTCCCAGCACTGCGTCAAGCCCACCGAGTTATGCGCACATTATGTAAGGCCCCCAAATTTGGAAAAGACAGGGTGGAAAAATTTCCCATCATACAATTCCCGGGTTTTGTATTTAAAAAGGAAAAAGGTTTCAATAAAATTATTTTGTTGTTCTGGGGCAAGTTGTCCCCCTAGGCCCCGCCTATGGAGGAAAAGGGTATTCCCATTTTATTAAGGGCAACCAATTTTTTTCTGTTCTCGTAAAATTGATTTTTTTTTTCTTTTTTCTTTCTTTCTCCCATTCTATCTCCCCCCCCTCCCTCCCCCCCTCACTCAGGGTACAGTCCAAAAAACGTGGGACATTTATTTCGGGGATCGACCCAAACTGGTAGTTCAAAAACTTTTTATCCTCCCCTTTTCCCTCCTGACAGATCAAGGGAAAAATCTTAGATTCTTAAAAGTCCCTTCCCAAAAAAGACAAAAAATAAAAGACAATCACGTTTTGAAATGGGTGGGTTGCCCAGTTTTCGCTAAATTTTAAAATTTAAACCAAAATTTTTATTCCACTCCGACCCATCCTCGGGAAAAACACGTTCGTATGCTGTCCCAAAAAAAGGGGAAACACCTCTCCCCCAGTAATTTGACCCAAAAAGTAAATTTAAAATTTTTTATATCAAAGTAAAAGAAAATATCATAGGCAAAAAATTTTTATATGCATACTTTTCTTCGTTAGTAATTAGAGGGCATTCAGGTTTATACTCCCCCCCCCGGGGGAAACCGTTTATAAGTTCCGGCAAAATTTCTTTTTTTTTCCCCTACTCATTTCCCCAACCCCCCCTTGGTTACCACGAGGAGTTTTGGCCCTCCCCCCCACTCCTTTTAAAGGGAAAATAGCGGTACCTTTTTCCCCCCCCTATTTTCCCCCCCCCCCCCTCCTTGTTATAAATTTTCTATCTTATTTTAGGTTCAGTTGTTTTGGTTTTTAAACCCCATAGGAGGCCTGCCTTTTCCTTATAAGTGGGTTTTTAAAATTTAGTCGTCTCCCCACTCCTTTTAAAGGGTCCGGGGGGTGTCTGCCGAAAAAGAAGCCAAGCCCCAAACACATTGAAAACCACCCAACCCCTTACTCCCCACATTTTTATCTTCCTATATAGATATTCCAAAGTAACCTATGTGCCCCGTTTATACGGCATAGATGGTATTCTAAGGACAAAAAACAGTGAGTTAGGTTATGCTCCGAGAGCTTTTTCCCCGCCAAAAATTTGAATCATAAATGTATTAGGATTTTCAAACAAGAGAAATAAAAATTTCTGGTGAAAAAAACCGGTGAGGGTTTTTTAAAATAGCTTCTTGTGTTTTTTTGCAAAAAACCCCCCGGTGGGTTTTTCCCTTGTTAGGAAAAACTTCCCCCCAAGTCCCAAAAAGGTTTCAAACCTCACTTCGGTGTAATACTAAGTATCCACCCCCACACCAATTTAAACTCATATAGTTAAAACGTGGGTTTAGGGGGTAAACCCTAAAACACCCCCCCCTGAACTGGTGGCAGCATTTTCCCCTTTCTAAACCCCTTTAAATTCAAACCCAATTTATTTTTGACGAAAGGGGGATTTTTTAGTCAATGAAGAATTTAAAAATTAATACCCCTTTAAACCCAAAAGGGGTCAGTAACTCGAAAACCCCGGCACACAAATTTTACCTCCCCAGCAAACACCCAAAACGGAGGGCCTCCGGAGGCCCCCCCTTTTGTCTTTTCGGCGGCCCGGGCGGAAGTGTACGGGCGTAGGCCCCTTGGGGGTTTGCCCCAGAGGCTCACCGGCGGCCCCTCCCCGCGGCCCCCCCGTGGGCAAGAAAAAATTTTCCGCGTTATAAAAACTGATTGAGGAAAATTTTTTGGTTATACCTTTTTTTTTTAAGTATATTGCAGATATAGTAAAGTTTTTTTGGGGGGGTTGGGACAACCCCCTTTGCCGATTAAAAGACTAATGGGGGGTTCAACCCTTATAAAAAACCTTACATATAAAAGCAATATGCTTAAAAATGTAACCAGAAATTTCCTGTGTCGTTATCCAGTAAAACGATTAAAAGGAATGCTAGGGTTAATTGCTACGGAAAATTGTTTTTTTCATAAGTACAAAAATATTTTCGTTATTGGGGTTTACATGCTGGGGTACGTGGAACACTGAAAGGCGTGAACAGCCAGTAGAAGGATATAAGGGGGGCGTTTTCTGCGGGGGGTCCCGATTGCAACCGAAAAATTTTTCCCGGTTTCCCCAAATTTTTGATTCCCCGTTTCAACCATCCAGGGAAGAGATTGGCCAGACCCGCAAACATTTTGTTGTTTTTTGTTAACCCTTTGCAACCGAAAAAATTTCCCTTGCCCAAACCAAAAAAACCCCCGCAGAAAACCCTTGGTTGCGGGGGAACAACATAAAAACATCCACCCACTCGTGCGTTTTTTTAAAAATTAAAAAATGATTATTTTCACTCAGACACAGCGCCAGGCGCCGCAAGGATTCCAAAAAAAAATGTCCCTTTCGGCAAATTTTTTATATTATTAAATCTATTTTGATATAAAGAAGGGGCCCAAAAAATGTTATAACTAATTTTTCCTTTGTTATCGCGGTTTTGGGGGACAATTTAGGTTTTTTTGTTTGGGTTTTTAAAACCCCTTTTTAAGGGGTATCGTACATCTGGCATTTTGTACATTGATAGCTGGGAAAAAAATTTCCAAATAATATTTTTTTCTAAATATAATTATTTTTATGTTAAAAATCCATCATTAAAATATTCCTTATTAGGGGTACCGTTTATATTAATTGTGTTGATAATATGTTGGAATTTATTGAAATGGGAAAAAATGACCTTGTGTTTTTCCGTAATATCTTCGGGCCCCGGTTAATCAAGTGTTATTTTTATATGATACTAGCTAGGTAAAAAACACAGATAAATGTAACCTTTTTCCATGTAAAATCCTTCCTATTCGGGATCTCTCTTTTTTTCTATGTGTCTCTGGGTGTTCCCCGAAAAGCTGGGAAAAATTTTAAAATAAACTGAAATAAAATAAATTTTTATAAACTATTATAAAAACTTTTTTTTAAAAATTTTTTTAAAAGCTTTAAAAGGGCCCAAATAGTGATGGGACCGGGTATTGAAATACTATGTACATTACTGAGTTAAAAATATATAATATGAAATGAAAATTTTCCCCCTTACAAAAACGTACCAGCGCCCAACCCGGGGCCCCCGGAGGATTGACGTTTAAGGGTTGCCACTGCTTGTCACTACTGATGTAAAACTACCAAGGATAAACATAAACTTGGGTTTTTTCAAAATGTTTCCCCAAAAGAAAAAATTCAATTCTTGAAATTCTGTACATTAATTTTCCCCCCATAGTAAATTATCCCGTCCTGAAAAATTTCCCGCGGGCCTCCGGAGGGGGTGAAAGGAGGTAAATTTTTCCCCCCCGGCGCCGCCGTTCGCCGCTCTACGGGCCCACGTCGGGCCCCCCGGTGGGTGGGGTTAAACGGGGGGGCTTGTTAAATCTGTGGTGGAACCCCCGGGGGGCATTGGGCCCCTTGGGCAGACCGGCCTGTGTCACGATAGCCCAAAGCAAGGGTGGTGCCAGAGTTTTTGTTTTGGTTTTTACTGGTACCTTTGTTTTTGAATGAAATTTTAATTTGGGTTTGGTTTTACCCTTTATTACAAATGAATTTAAAAATTGAAAATTGTTTTTATGCCTTTTACTATTTATTATTGTATGAAAAACCCTTTTCGGGTGCGGAGATATGAAAAGGGAAGGGAAATTAAGGGGAAAAGGGGAGGGTAGGAGTTAAGGAGTAAGGGGAAATTCCCGCCCCCAGCTTTAGGCAATTTGTTCTATGGTTTTTTCCTGGGCACGTTTTTAATAGAAAATATATTTATTTAGTAAACTTGGGTTTTCTTAGAAAAACACCGAGTAAGGGGTGACTTTCTTGGAAATGGGGGAAGTATTATCCTAACCCGCCCGGGTAACACCTGGGTTTTTTTTTGCCCCAAAAAACACAAGAACTATATTTGAAAAATCATCCCATTTATTTCCCCCATGAAAAATTATTTCTTTGTTTTAAAATCTTGGACAAATAAAACAAACTCTAATTTTGGAACGGGCAAGCCTTTTTGAGCATAAACCCCCCCACAGAATCATTCCCAGAACTACCACCTTGTCCGTATCAACTGAGCACTATAGGGATACAGGGGAAAATCTATATAGGAAAAAAGAACTTTAGAGGAATGGTTGGTGTGGGAATTTTAGTACCATGTTTTTTTTTTTGGCCCCGGTTTTTTTTTTTCAGAAATGCCCACGTCCGCGAAAGGGGCCCCATAGTGAAGTGGATGGACGACTCGTTTTAAAAACACTTATAAAGGGCAGGCCAGGCCTCCTATGCGTTTAAAGAAAAGCTAAAAACTCTACCTATATATGGAAAAAATAGATAGAAATATTATAACCCAAAGGAAAGGGGGGGGGGGGGAAAAGGGGCGGGTACCGCACGTCCCCTTCCTTGAAAAGAGTGGAAGACGACTCCTTCTTTGGTAACTAAGGTGAAATGGGATGAAAGGCGGGAAAAGGGGGAAAGTTCGGATCCCATGAAATTGGCCCTCCTGGAAAAAGGGGTTATCAGACCCTGAAAAGACTAAATTAAATTTTGAAAACAAGTATAAAAAATATGAAATGGCTGCCTTAAAAACAGTTTTTTACCCTTTTATATGAAGAATTTTAAAACTTTATTCTATATCCCCGGGGGATTTTTGTTTTTTCCTTTCGTTCAAGCCCACGAACGGTTTTTTTAGAAAAAACGAGGGGATGGGGGTCGGGAAGAAAATTTTGGTTTTGACTTTTTTAAATTTTGCGAATAACTCGACTAAACCCCCTCCATTTTTTTAAAGTGATTTTGTCACTATTGTGTCTTTTTGAATGGAAAATTAAAAATCTAAAAGTGTTCCTTGATTGATAGGAGGGTGAGGAGAGGGTGAAAAATTTTTAATCTACTAGTTATCAATGATTTGCGAAAAAATTGTCCCCCGAATTTGGTTCGTACCCGGAAAGTCTGGGGGGGGGGGAGTGAGGGGGAAAGGGGGGGAAATTTGAATTTAAAATAGAAAGAAGGGGAAAATAAATTTCCCCCAGAAAAGAAAAGATTGAATTTTCTTACGGCATAAACCCCCCGGGGTTGTATGATAGGGGTTTCCCCTCCATCTTTTTTCCGAATAAGGGCATTACAAAGGGTTTAGACCGGTGCTGTGTCACGATAGAAGCAAGGGTCAGACCGCCCCGTGTCACTAGCAATGCAAAAGGGGCAGACCGTGCTGGTCACGATAGCAAAAGCCAAAAAGGTTTAGACCGTGCTGTGTCACGATAGCCCAAAGCAAGGGTCAGACCGGCCTGTGTCCGATAGCAATGCCCAAAAGGGGCAGACCGGCCCTTTTTCAAGATAGCAATGCAAGGGGCAGACCGGCCTGTGTCCCCAATAGCAATGCAAAGGTCAGACCGGGCCCGTGTCCCCATAGCAATGCAAGGGTCAGCCCGGGGCCCGTGTCACGATGCAAATGCAAGGGGTTTAGACCGGCCTTGTCCCGATAAGCAATGCAAGGGTCAACCCTGCTGTGTCCAATAGCAATGCAAAAGGGGCAACCGGGGGGTGGTTACGATAGCAATTTCAAGGGTCAGACCGGCCTGTGTCACGATTGCAATGCAAGGGTCGGGGCCGGCCTGGGGTCACGATGCAATGCAAAGGGGCAAGGGCCCTGCTGTTCCCCAAAAGCATGCAAAGGGGCAAAACCCCCCCTGTGTACGATAGCAACCCAAAGGGGAGACCGTGGGTTGGG
Source organism: Chionoecetes opilio (assembly GCA_016584305.1). NCBI lineage: Eukaryota > Metazoa > Arthropoda > Malacostraca > Decapoda > Majidae > Chionoecetes > Chionoecetes opilio. The sequence continues at coordinate 62,678 of JACEEZ010013708.1, forward strand.
GGTCAAAAATAGCAATGGGAAGGGGCCCGACCCCCTGTTTGGGACGAAAACAAAAGAAAGGGGCAGACCGTGCGGGGGTCCCCAAAGGGAATGCAAGGGTCGACCGGCCTGTGCACGATACAAAGCAAGGGGCAAACCGGCCCCCGTTTCCGATACAATGCAAGGGTCAGACCCGGGCCGGGGTCACGATTTGCAATGCAAGGGTCCGGGCCGGGCTTGGTCACGATAGGGAATGCAAAGGGCGACCCCGGGCCGGGGTCACAATAGCAAAAAACAAGGGGCAGACCGTGCTGTGTCCCCATTCAAGGGAAGGGTCAGACCGTGCTGTGTCACGATAGCAATGCAAGGGTCAGACCGGCCTGGTTTTCACGTAGCAATGCCAAAAGGGTTTAGCCGGCCGTGTCAAAGATAGCAATGCAAGGGGGCCCGGGCCGTTTCCCTTTTACAATAGCAATGCAAGGGTCAGAAACCGGTTTTGTCCCTAGCAATGCAAGGGTCAGAAACCCGGCCCCGTTTTCACGATAGCAATGCAAGGGTTTAGACGTGCCCGTGTCACGATAGCAATGCAAGGGTCCCGACCGGCCTGGGTCACGTAGCAAAGGGAAGGGGGCAGCCCCGGGCCCGTGGTTTACAATAGCCCAAAGCAAAAGGGGCAGACCGGCCCCGTGTCACGATAGCAAAAGCAAGGGTCAGGGCCGGCCGGGGTCACAATAGCAAAAGCAAGGGGGCAGAAACCCGGGTGTTAAAGATAGCAAAGCAAAAGGGGCAGACCTTTCTGTGTACGATTTGCATGCAAGGGTCAACCCTGCCCGTTTGTCACCCAGAATGCAAAGGGGAGAACCCCTGCTGTGTTTACGATAGCAATGCAAGGGTCAGACCGGCCTTTGGGCACGATAGCAAGCAAGGGTTCCCGACCGTGGGTTTTTCACGATAGCAATGCCCAAAGGGGCAACCGGCTTTGGGCCGATTGCAATGCAAAGGGGCAAAACCGGGCCCGGTTTCCCCCTGCAATGCAAGGGCCAAAAAACTAACAAGCTATCGGTTTCTGTAAAAGAGAGGGTTTAAAAGGGGATAAAACCCCTGTTAAAACCCCCTTTACGCCCCAAACTTTTCCTTTTTCTATAAAAAAAGGTCTAAACTTTTTGGGCCCTAAAAAAAATTTCGAAAAAATAAATGGGAAAATACCAAATTAGCTATGGGGGCAAGAAAATTAAAACAGGTCATGTCTATAAAAATTGGCCCTTTTTTCCAAACCAAAAAACGTCTAATGGGGACCCAAATTACAATGGAAAAATTTCGCTTTTGGGGCCCCAAGGGGGGTTTTTGGGTTCACAAGCGGTTTTTATAGAAAAACGTCAAAGTCGATAGTGGGAGGAAATCACAAAAGATTTTGGCGTGTGTGTGTGTGTGTGTGGTTAAGATATATGCAGGTTTCTTGGTCGCTGGCTGTCATAAAAGTTTTAGCCATGGCGCCCTTGGTTTATGGAAAAAAGTCGCCCATAGGAACTGTCGCCGAAGCATCCCAAAAGAGAACTGGGCCCGACAGTTGGAAAGCTCGCCCCACGCGGGAAAAACTCGGCCCACAGTTCCATTTGGAAAGAGGGAAAAGGGAAAAGTAAAAAGGGTTTTTTGGGAAATGTCTTCTATGGAAAAACTAAAGATTCCCCGTTCCCCCAAACCCCGACGAAAACCCCCTGGTCGGGGGGGAAGTCTAGCGTTTTTAAATGGGGGTTTCCCAAACTTGACAAGTTTGGGGCGCATCCCGTAAACCGTCGACCAATTTTTCTATTCCACTCGTCCCATCCTCGAAAAACCGTCGTATGCTGTCCAAAAAGGAGAAACACCTCTCCCGAGTATTAGACTAAATGAAATAAATTCTTCTATATCAAAGTAAAAGAACTATCATAGGCACCATTTCATATGCATACTGCTTCGTTAGCTAATTAGAGTCATTCGAGGTCTTATACTCCCCCCAGGGAAGCCTTCATAAGTATCCGAACATTTTTTTTTTCCCGCTACTCTTTCCCAACCTCGCCTTGGTATACCACGAGGAGTTTAGTCGTCTCCCCACTCCTTCAAGGTAAGATAGCGGTACCTCGCCCCTATTTCCCCCCCCCCCTCCTTGTTATAATATATCTATCTATATATAGGTACAGTTTTTTAGGTTTCTTAAACGCATAGGAGGCCTGGCCTTGTCCTTATAAGTGTTTTTAAAAATGAGTCGTCTCCCCACTCCTTTAAGGCTCCGGCGAGTGTCTGCCGAAAAAGAAGCCAAGCCACATATCACAGTGAACACCACACCAACCATTACTCTCACATTTTTATCTCCTATATAGATATTCCATGTATACCTATAGTGCTCAGTTGATACGGACATAGATGGTAGTTCTAAGGACACAAATCAGTGAGTTAGGTTATGCTCCGTAGAGCTTCCTGCGCCAAAAATTAGACTCATACATGTATTAGGATCTCAAACAAGAGAAATAATATTTCTGGTAAAATAAACCGGATGATGTTTAAAATATAGCTTCTTGTGTTTATTGCAAAACCCCCAGGTGATTATTCCCTTGTTATGGAAATACTTCCCCAAGTCTCCAAAAAGAGTTTCAGCCTCACTCGGTGTAATACTAAGTATCCACCCCGACTACCAATAATTCTCATATAGTAAATCGTGTTCAGGGAGTAAACCATAAAACTACTCGCCTGAACTGGTGGCAGCATTTCCCCTTACTAACCTTAAGTTCATCCCAATTCAGTTGTGACGAGGAGATTTTATTAGTCAATGAAGAATTCTAACAAATTAATATCATTCAACCCAAAGGTGTCAGTAACTCGAAAACCCTGGCATCACAATTATACACTCCCCAGCAAACACAAAGACGGAGGGCCTCCGGAGGCCCTCCGTATGTCTTATCGGCGGCCCGACGGAAGTGTACGACGTAGAGCCGCTGGGAATTTGCTCAGAGGCTCACCGGCGGCCGCCCCAGCGGCCCGCCGTAGGGCATATGACATTGCCGCTGTTATATTAACTGATTGAGGAATATTTATGGTTATCCCTTTCTAAGTATATTGCAGATATAGTAATGTTTTAAGGGGTGTTGCACAACCCATTAGCCGATTAATAGACTAATGGGCTGTTCAACACTTATAAAAACTTACTATAAAATGCAATATGCTTAGAAAATGTAACCAGAAATTTCCTGTGTCGTTATCCAGTAATACGATGAAAAGGAGATGCTAGGATCATAATTGCTACGGACATTTTTTATTTCATAAGTACAAAAATATTTTCGTTATTGAGTTTACATGCTGGTGTACGTGGAACACTGACGGCGTGAACAGCCATGTAGAAGGATATAGAGGCGTTTTCTGCGGGATCCTGATTGCAACCGAAAATTTTTCGGTTTCCCTCAAATTTCGATCCTTTTTCAACCATCCAGGAAGATGATTGGCCAGACCCGCAAACATTTGTTGTTGTTGTGACCGTTTGCAACCAAAATTTTTTCCCGGGTTGCAACCAAAAATCCCCCGCAGAAAACGCCTTAGGTTGCGGCGAACAACATAACAACATCCACCCACTCGTGCGTTTTCCAAGTAACTGATTATTTTCACTCAGACACAGCGCCAGGCGCCGTCAAGGAATTCCTAAAAAAAACGTGTCGTACGGCAATTATTTATATTATTCAGTCTTTTTCGAATAATGAAGGAGCGAAAACATGTTATAACTAAGTTCTCATTATGTTATCGACTGGTTAAGGGTGACAATTTAGGTTCTTTTGTGGGTTTTAAACCCTTTGTAATGGCTATCGTACATTGGCATTTTAGTACATTGATAGCTGGGAAAAGATTTCCCAAATAATATTCTATTCTAAATCATGATATTATTTGTATTTTAAAACTCCATCATCTACATTTTCCCTTTATTAGGTGTCCCGTTGAGTATTAATATGTGTTGATAATATGTTGGAAGTTATTGAAATAGGGCAAAATGACCTTGTGTTATTCCGTAAAAATCTTCGCCGCGGTTAATCAAGTGTTATTTTTATATGATACTAGCTAGGTAAAACACACAGACTAACTGATAACCTTTTTCCATGTAAACTCCTCCTATGTACGTATCTCATCTTTATTTCTATGTGTCTCTGGGTGTTCCTGATAAAGCTGGAAATATTTAAAAATAAACTGAAATATGATAATTTCTATAAACTATTATAAAAATTTTTTTATAACATTTTTAATAGCTTGAACAGGCCTAATAATAGTGATGGTACCGATATTGAAATACTATGTACATTACTGAGTTAATATATATAATATGAAATGAATATTTCCCACTTACAAATACGTACCAGCGCCCAACGGGCCTCCGGAGGATTGACGTCAAGTTGCCACTGCTTGTCACTACTGATGTAATACTACATCAAGATAATCATATAACTGTTGTTTCAAAATGTTTACACATAGAAATATTCAATTCTTGAAATTCTGTACATTAATTTTCAACATAGTAAATTATCCCGTCTGAAAATACACCAGCGGGCCTCCGGAGGGCTGACGGAGGTAAATTTGCCGCCGGCGGCCGCCGTTCGCCGCTCTACGGCCTACGTCGGCCCGCCGGTGATGGTTAGCTGGGTCTTGTATAACTCTGTGGTGGGAACCCGGGGCGCATTGGCCACTGGTCAGACCGGCCTGTGTCACGATAGCAATGCAAGGTGTGGTGCCAGATGTTCGTAGGTTGTTACTGGTACCTTTGTTATTGAATGAAATTAATTGGTTAGGATTTTACATTGATTACAACTGAATTGAGAATTGAAACTTGTCTTATGACTTCACTATTTAATTATAGTATGAACACTTCTCGCTGCGGAGAGTACTGAAATGGGAATGAACTTAAGGGAAAGGGGTAGGGGTAGGAGTTAAGGAGTAAGGGGAAATGCTGCCACCAGCTCAGGCAAGTAGTTCTATGGTTTTACTTCCTGGGCACGTTTGAATAGATATATATGATTTATTTAGTAGTCGTGGTTGATACTTAGAATTACACCGAGTAAGGCTGACTCTTCTTGGAAGTGTGGGGAAGTATTATCCTAACACGCGGAATAATCACCTGGGTTTTTTTTGCAATAAACACAAGAACTATATTTGAAACATCATCCTATTTATTCACCATGAAACATTATTTCTCTGTTTGAGATCTTGGACACATATACAAACTCTAATTTGGAACGGGCAAGCTCTTTAGAGCATAACCTCCCTCACAGAATCATTCCTAGAACTACCACCTATGTCCGTATCAACTGAGCACTATAGGTATACATGGAATATCTATATAGGAAAGAAGAACGTGAGAGTAATGGTTGGTGTGGGATTCACTGTACCATGTGGCCTGGTTTTTTTGTCAGACTGCGACGTCCGTCGAAGCCTATAGTGAAGTGGAGTAGACGACTCAGTTAATAACACTTATAAGGACAGGCCAGGCCTCCTATGCGTTAATGAAAAGCTAAACAACTCTACCTATATATGGAAATATAGATAGAAATATTATAACAAGGAAGGGGGGGGGGGGAATAGGAGCGAGGTACCGCACGTCTTACCTTGAAAAGAGTGGAGAGACGACTCGCTTCTCGTGGTAACTAAGGTGAAGTTGGGATGAAAGGCGGGAAGAAGGGGAATGTTCGGATCCTATGAAATTGGCCTCTCCTGAAGGGATTATCAGACCATGAATGACTAATTAACTAATGAAACAAGTATACATATGAAATGGCTGCCTATAATACAGTTCTGTTACTTTGATATAGAAGAATTTAATATCTTTATTCTAATATCCGGGGAGATGTGTTATTTCCTTTCGTTCAAGCCCACGAACGCGTTTTTCAGAGCAACGAGGTATGGGAGTCGGAATAGAAATTTGGTAGACTTTCAATTTAGCGAATAACTCGACTAACCCATCCATTTTTTAACGTGATCTGTCACTATTGTGTCTATTTTGAATGACATTAAGAATCTAAGAGTGTTCCTTGATCTGATAGGAGGGTGAGGAGAGGATGAAAAGTTTTGAATCTACTAGTTATCAATGATCGCGAAATAATTGTCCCACGAATTTGGATTCGTACCCGGAATGTCTGGGGGGGGAGGGAGTGAGGGAAGGGAGGAAGATAGAAGTGAGATAGAAAGAAGGAAGATAAATTTCACGAGAAACGAAAAGATTGAATTGCTTACGGACATAACCCGGGAATTGTATGATAGGAATTCCCATCCTATCTCTTCCGAATAACGGGCATTACAAAGGGTCAGACCGTGCTGTGTCACGATAGCAATGCAAGGGTCAGACCGGCCTGTGTCACGATAGCAATGCAAGGGTCAGACCGTGCTGTGTCACGATAGCAATGCAAAGGTCAGACCGTGCTGTGTCACGATAGCAATGCAAGGGTCAGACCGGCCTGTGTCACGATAGCAATGCAAGGGTCAGACCGGCCTGTGTCACGATAGCAATGCAAGGGTCAGACCGGCCTGTGTCACAATAGCAATGCAAAGGTCAGACCGGGCCCGTGTCCCCGATAGCAATGCAAGGGTCAGACCGGCCTGTGTCACGATAGCAAATGCAAGGGTTTAGACCGGCCTGTGTCACGATAGCAATGCAAGGGTCAGACCGTGCTGTGTCACAATAGCAATGCAAGGGTCAGACCGGGCTGTGGTTTACGATAGCAATTTCAAGGGTCAGACCCGGGCCTGTGTCACGATAGCAATGCAAGGGTCAGACCGGCCTGTGTCACGATGCAATGCAAGGGTCAGACCGTGCTGTGTCACAAAAGCATGCAAGGGTCAGACGGCCTGTGTCACGATAGCAATCAAGGGTCAGACCGTGGGTGTGTCACAATAGCAATGCAAGGGTCAGACCCGGCCTGTGGCACGATAGCAATGCAAGGGTCAGACCGTGCTGTGTCACAATAGCAATGCAAGGGTCAGACCGGCCTGTGTCACGATAGCAAGCAAGGGTCAGAAACCCGGCCTGTGTCACGATAGCAATGCAAGGGTCAGACCGGCCTGTGTCACGATTTGCAATGCAAGGGTCAGACCGGGCTGTGTCACGATAGCAATGCAAAAGGGCAGACCGGCCTGTGTCACAATAGCAATGCAAGGGTCAGACCGTGCTGTGTCACAGTGCAATGCAAGGGTCAGACCGTGCTGTGTCACGATAGCAATGCAAGGGTCGACCGGCCTGGTGTCACGATAGCAATGCAAGGGTTTAGACCGGCCGTGTCACGATAGCAATGCAAGGGTCAGGACCGTGCTGTTCACAATAGCAATGCAAGGGTCAGACCCGGCTGGTTTTGTCACGATAGCAATGCAAGGGTCAGAAACCGGCCTGTGTCACGATAGCAAGCAAGGGTCAGACCGTGCCTGTGTCACGATAGCAATGCAAGGGTCAGACCGGCCTGTGTCACGATAGCAATGCAAGGGTCAGACCGGCCTGTGTCACAATAGCAATGCAAGGGTCAGACCGGCCTGTGTCACGATAGCAATGCAAGGGTCAGACCGGCCTGTGTCACAATAGCAAAAGCAAGGTCAGAAACCCGGCCCGTGTCACGATAGCAAAGCAAGGGTCAGACCGTGCTGTGTCACGATAGCAAAGCAAGGGTCAGACCCTGCTGTGTCACGATAGCAATGCAAGGGTCAGACCGTGCTGTGTCACGATAGCAATGCAAGGGTCAGACCGGCCTGTGTCACGATAGCAATGCAAGGGTCAGACCGTGCTGTGTCACGATAGCAATGCAAGGGTCAGACCGGCCTGTGTCACGATAGCAATGCAAGGGTCAGACCGGCCTGTGTCACGATAGCAATGCAAGGGCCAATACTAACAAGCTACTCGTGTTTCTGTAAAATAGAGAGTTGAAAACGCGATACCATGTTAACCCCTTCACGCCCACATCTTTCCTTTGCTATAAAAAATGGTCTAGCTGTTGTCGAGCCATAAAATTACGAAAAGTAACTGAATATACCAAATTAGCTAGTGGACAAGAATATTAAACAGGTCATGTCTATAAAATATTGCTTATATTCACCAAAAATCGTCTAATGGTACCCAAATTACAATGGAAATTACGCTCTGGGCCTCAAGGGGTTAAGGCTTCACAGCAGTTATTATAGAAACACGTCAAAGTCAGATAGTGGAGAGGAAGTCACAAATGATATGACGTGTGTGTGTGTGTGGTTAAGATATATGCAGGATGCTTGGTCGCTGGCTGTCATAAAGAGTGTAGCCATGGCGCCCTCCGGTTTATGGAACTGTCGCCGATAGGAACTGTCGCCGAAGCATCAAACGAGAACTGTCGCCGACAGTGGAACGCTCGCCGACGCGGAAATTCTCGGCGACGTTTCCATTTGGAATAGATGTAAAGGAAGAGTAAAGGGTTTATGGAACTGTTCTCTTGGAAGACTATGAATATCTGTCCCCAACACCAGTACGAGCCCATGTCGGGGCAAGTCTAGTCGTTTTCAATGGGCATTTCTACAACTTGACAAGTTGACGCGCATCAAGTAGCCGTCGAGCGTCCCTGCCTACCGTTTTCTTTTTTTTTACTATCAAAGGCTTATTTCCTATTATTTTACAAGGATTTTTCTTACTATTGATGGATTATATTAGTATTATAAAGGATCTTTCCTTGTATTATAGGCTTATAGTATATTATTCTGGCTCTCTCTTAGTACCAATCAGCAAGTGATTGCGCCTATAAGCGTAGAGGTCACAAGAAGACAAATCCGCCAAGTGGGGTGTGGGAATTTATGGCGGAAATGAATATATCTTTCTTACTGCCCCATTCTCTCCTCCCTAGTATAATTGAGCATGTGAATTGTCGGCTTAGAAGGGTTGGGTTAGATGAGATGTGGGGTATTTAGTTAGTAAGTTGATATCAAAAGGAATAACTTGGGCACTACTTCAAAGTGTTTGAGCGGCGGTGGCTGAGGCCCGGGTTAACGGGGGGGCGTGATCTACCGCCCGGTGCCCACAACCACTTGAGTCAAGAACATAAGACTACAAGAGGCCGGTAGTCTACGTTACACCGTGGGTTAGTTCCTTCAACACATGTAGATACATTATCTACATCCACTCTTCATCCCAAGCACTACTTTCGAAGACACAGCAATCTATTATTTTTCCCGATTTTCTGGGCCATTAATGTTTTACAGATGCCATGACCACCAGAATTTGTCAGATGGTGTCAACTAGGGGTTTTCCAGACTATCTGACACAGTATTTCTCAACCTGGTTGAAATTTCCGCCTGGGGGGGAATTTCAGGATTCTAATGGGAACTTTATCCGAGGGACATTCTAACTTACTACCGTGTAGGATAACATTTAATCGCCAGGACAATTTTTTTCTTTCTGTTTACCAGACGTGTGTGGCGTGAATACTTACCGTAGATAACAGTCTAGTCCGCCACCTGCAGTCCTGTCCCAGCGTCCAAAATATTACGAATTATAGCAATTACTACTTATTTTTTGTGCCACTGAAGATGCTACCAGTAGTTTTTAATCATGAATGTATAATCTACTCTGTTTCAGTGTTTGTTTTATGATATGTATCTGCAAGTATAGACGGTTTCAATTTCACTACGCGTTTTTTTTTCGTGCGACGACGACAGCGGTACGACACTCAGTAATAAACACTAGATGGCGACCTTGACTGTTAGTAGCCACTTTGTAGATATTTTTGTAATTTGTTTAATTTATAGCCATATATGACACAGCATGAAACACAAAATGAAACAGACTCTCCAGATAGCCCCTTCTAACTTTCCTGAAATCATGGATTAGAAAATGTAAGTATTAACGCCACCATCACTTCTGTAAACAGAAAACAAAGTTGTCCTTGTCGACTTTACTAGTTATCTCACGGTACATTTCTACATCCATGATTTCATGAAAGTTAGAAGGGGCCTATCTGGAGTCTGTGTCATTTTTTTGTCTCATCTGTGTCATAGTAGGTATAAAATGAACAAATTATAAAAATATCTACAAAGTGGCTATCAACAGTAGAGTCGCCATCTACTTTTTATTTACTGAGTGTCGTACGCCTGTCGTCGTCAGCCCCGAAAAAAAGTGCGTAGCGAAATTTGAAACGTGTCTATACTTGCAGATACAAACATAAAACAACGCTGAAACCAGGGTTAGAATATATACAGTCATGATATAAACTCCTGTGTATCTCTTCATGGCACATAAAAATCAGTAGTGATGCTATAATTCGTAATATATGGCGGCCTGGGATCACATGCAGGTGGCTACTTTACTGTTATCCTACGGTAGCGTTTAGTCGACAGAAAAAAATCTCTTGAGTTCGAGTTCGCTATTGGTTTTTTTTCTTTTAAGTGTATATATATAGAGAGGTAGTGTCTATATACTTGTTATTAAGCAGTAATGTTGTGTTTTGTGTACTTTTTTTCTTCACCACATGAAGGTAGGAATCCGGATGGTTGAACAGGGGCAGGGGGAAACCACAGAACAAAGGTTAGGAACACTGATCTAACAATAAAAGACAGAATTTCCTATGGAAACTCTAGGAGAATTAATGAAAAAAGGACAGTCAAATCTTCACCACTTCATTACAACCCAGACCCATACTCAACTAACTTATTATCACGACACCCATACCTCACCACTCATTAATCACACATCCATACCTCCACCACTCATTCTCACACATCCATACCTCACCACTCATTACTCACACATCCATACCTCATCCAATCATCATATACTCACACACTCCATACCTCACCACTCATTATTCAACAACATCCATACCTCACCACTCATTACTTACACCTCCATACCTCACCACTCATTACTCCCACACATCCATACCTCCACACTCATTAATCACCATCCATACCTCACTCACTCATTACTTACACATCCCAGACCTCACCACTCATTAATCACACATCCCATACCCACCACTCATTACCCCACATCCATACCTCACCACTCATTACTTCACACATCCATACCTCACCACTCATTACTCCCACATCCTACCGCACCACTTCTTACTTCTCCACATCCATACCTCACACTCATTACTCACACCTCTTATTACCACACTTCATTCCTCACCACTCATTATCCCACATCATACCTCACCACTCATTACTCCCACAAGGCCATACCTCACCCTCATTACTCCAACACTCATTACCACTACATACCCTCACCACTCATTACTCACACATCATACCTCACCACTCCTTCTCACACTCATTATTACCACGCTCATACCTCCCACTCATTACTACCACGGTCCATACCTCACCACTCCATTACTCTCACGACCTCACCACTTTTACAACTCACTCACTCACATCACTCGCCTTCGGAAACCGTGGATTTGAATCGTACTATTTTCAAAATAACTTTATTGTTTGAAATCATTAAGAATGTTTATTCAGTAACTGCATAATATAAAAGAACCTAAGTCAACAAGTCGCCAAAATATACTACCAACTCGAATTCGAGTTAGGGCTGCCTTCAGTATATACAGTGTTCTTATACGTACATGTTTTTTATTACTATCTTTTTATTAATCTATTTTTTATTTATTTTATCTATTTTCTCCTATTCATCGGGACCCTTAAATGCCCGGGGCCTAAGGCTCAGCCTCATTAACCTAATGTTAAATCCGCCACTGGCCATGGTCACGCACAAGTCCCACGAGTCTTGTCACGCCGAGTCTGACTCGCAATCGGCAGTTTCATTCACACCTCCCGTGCGAGCTTGGAGCTCATAAATACCAATCTTTGGGTAATGCTCTGGGCCTCCACACCACACCCCCCATCCACTTGCTCAAGGGAGACAGTAATTTATCAGTGAAAAAATCCCCGTAATGAGTGGACCGGGATCGAACTCCGGCCTACAAGATTGGTGCGCTGACGCTAAACCCACCGAGTCTTTCCCGTGTGTGTGTTGTGTAGTATTTCTAATTTTCATCATAGAGGATTGGCCAAGTTTGCAATTTTTTTTTTTTTTGTTTTTTGAGTTTATTTATGTATCATAATAAATGCTTGGGGTCGATATTCGAACTGGATTTCCGAAGGGGTCTGGTGTGTGTGTGTAATATAATTATATATATATATTATATAATATATATATATATATATATATATATATATAGAAATTATATATATATATATATATCTATATATATAATTATAGAGAAGGAGAGAGAGAGGAGGAGAGGAGAGAGAGAGAGAGAGAGAGAGAGAGAGAGAGAGAGAGATAGAGTGAAAATATATATATATTTTTCATATAGCTCTCTCTCTCTCTATCTATCTGGTGTGTGTGGTGTATTATATATATTTATATATATATATTAAGATATTATATAGTTGATATTCTTAGTGGTATACATCTTGACATTTCGGGTGACAAGAACAGCGTCATTCTGAGGTTGTTAATGCGCAACGTTTCGCCCAAAAGACACTTGGCAGTCATCAGCTAAAATAGTTTTTAAAATCTAATATACTATACTGCTTAAATGCGAACAGCTAAAAATTTCTTTTTTTTAAACTCAATAGTCCTATATTATCTAGAAAATAATAAATAATAAATACATAAATTTATACTTAACGGAACCTTGGTGTGTATGCTTCTGAGCTGGCAGAGGACTGAATGAACAATAGTTTCATTTACATGAAATGTTACAATAGGTAACATTCGGCTCGTGTGTGGCGATCGAAAGCGAGAGTCCGGACAATCGAAACTGTGATATCATTTGAATATATGGTAGTTGGTGTGAGTGACTTGGTTATTAAGATCCAGGGACAAGCATATTTGGCCCTGTATTGTCCCCCCAATATATTCGCCATCTATTGGCAATTATAACATCACTATTGATTTGTATGTGCCACTGAAGATTGATACACAGTAGTTTTATATAACTGTATATCACCCTGTTTCAGCGTTGTTTTATGCCTTGTATTGCAAGTATATACGTTTTCAAATTTCGTTCGCACTCAGTTTTCCTTTCGGCAACGACGACGTTGGAGGACACTCCCGTGGGACTCTCCAGTGGGGGGAAGGGGCGGTAGATATTCTTTTCCGCGCTAATTTCCCCAATGAGGCGGCGTCAGGAGGAGGCTGTAGACAACTTTACATATATATTCTCCCTTCAAAGTCTTGATAGTTCAAGCGATTTGCTGAAGCTCATATATATATAATGTTTCGTGGTTCTATTGTCTGTCTCGAACAAGGATGAATAGAGGAGGGAAGGTGAATGAGAGAAGAGAGACTTAGGAGAGGGAGGTAGAGGTGTCTCAAGACACCTAGGGCCGTACTCTTAGCGATCGCCTTGGCGTCGCTTGCGATGCTGCGGCAGGTCCAAGTCCTCCAAGGGGGGGAGTCATGAGAGGGTGTTTGACACTCTAGAAAAAAAGTATATTTCTCCCATTGAAAGCCTTTGATACATTCAAGTTAACTGCTGGTATTTTTCCCTGAATGCAGACACATGATTAAAAGCTTATTAAATGATTATATTGGGTACTTAATATCAAGATCAAGAACTAGAACCTGTCCGCCTATTAAAAAATTTTGAAAACTCCGCCGACACGTGAAAAATGTGGAACAGTCGCCGATATCGGCGACAGTTCCTATCGGCGACAGTTCCAGGTATCCGTGTTGGACAGCCTTTATACCTCTCCTCTGCTACTCATCGCGTGCCACTCCCTTTTACCCTCCTCTTTCCACTATGAAATTAGAATTATTATACTACTATTATTACATCATTATTCATATTATTTTATATAAATATTTATTACTATTATCATTCCCATTCCTATTAAGCAAGCTCAATAACATGAGATTTTCTAAAAATTGGGAGAGTTGTTAATGGCCAACTAATCATAGGAAAATGATTGCAGTGTAGTTGTTTGGCATAGAACAAATGTTTACCTCTAGTTTATTGTGTAGGTTTACAAAAACCTATCGCTTTGGTACAATTTTAGTGAAGAGAGAGAGAGAGAGAGAGAGAGAGATAGAGAGAGAGAGGAGAGAGAGCAGCGAGAGAGAGAGAGAGAGAGAGAGATATGAGAGAGAGAGAGAGAGAGAGAGAGATTTTAATGCCAGAGTATTTATTTAAAATGCGAGAGAGAAGAGAGAGAGAGAGAGAGAGGGGAGAGAGAGAGAGAGAGAGAGAGCGAGAGAGAGAGAGAGAGAGAGAGAGAGAGAGAGAGAGAGAATCATTACTTCTTCGTTTGATCTTTGTTACTTTTCAATTTTTCCCATCATCCGTATCTGTCATTTATTTATAAATTTATTCATCAAGTCGCTTTGTGAGGCATCTGTTCACTGTTGCCAACACACAAACACAAACAAAATAGCAAAGTCGCGAAGGCCGATGTACAAATATGCGCCACGCACGCCATCGGAACTCAAGCAGCGAGTTGGGGTTTGAACTGTACAGGATATGCCAACAAGAATTAACCAAGAAAAGTCTCAGATAGTACGATAAAGAAGGACAAAAGAGGCTGCAACTAAGCCCACGATAGCAATGCAAGGGAATACTAACAAGCTATTCGTTTTTCTGTAAAATAGAGCTGAGAACGCGACACCATGTTAAGGATTCATAGGAATTACCAGAAACACGTCAAAGTCAGATAGTGGAGAGGAAGTCACAAAGGATATGTGTGTGTGTGTGTGTTGTGTGTGTGTGTGTGTGTGTGTGTTAAGATATATGCAGGATGCTTGGTCGCTGGTTGTCATAAAGAGTGTAGCCATGGCGGCCTCCCTGTTGGCGCCCCTTGTCCTGGCGGCGGCGGTGGTGCTCTACCAGGGACCCGGGCACGTGACCTGTCAGGACTTTACCAGAGGTTGTAAAGATAAAGACAGATTCGTGCACGATGGTGAAAGTGAAACCATTAAAGCAAGAAAGGTTGTTGAACCAGGCAAGATTCATGCAAGTGTGTACGTGGTCCCTTATGAAGGTTTTAAAGGCGTCACCCTTGAGATCGAAAACGAAAAAGAGAAATACGAAGTTTGATTTAACTTTGATCACAGATGCTAAGAGGCTGAAGGCACGTGGAATCACTGGAGTGAGTTAAAAGCGACGGTAGAGGTGATCAACTAAGGACAGTCACGTCAGTCAGGCGGCAAATACAATCATCACTACAAGGTGGAAATTGGAGAATGTTCGCTAAGCTGTAACTTGCCAGTGGACTATGACAACATTTGGAACTTGACTGTGGTGGGTCACGGCAAATCTGTGTGGAGATTGAGACCCCCAACACGCTCCCACTGCAGAGTCAAATATGTGGCAGAGCAGACCCAAGGCAAGCAAGGCAACTGCCAGCCAGACACAAAATATTGGAATGCAACTATTACTCCTAAAACAGACAAGCACAGAGGCAACCCATCACCAGGAGGAAAAACAACAACTACTACTTCTATTACCACTACTACTCCAACAACTACCACTGCTACCACCACTGCTGCTACTACTACTGCAGCCACTACACAGGATTGTACACCTACAACCCAAACAACCATATTTAGAACCAATGTCCTGTACTCAGTGTATGGGGCCGTAGGTGGAGCAGTGGTGATGGAGGTGGTGTTAGTGGTGGCGTTGGTGATGAAAAGGAGGCGACGCGACACACCATCCAGACAAGGTTAACCAGACAATGGGGGGAGAGAGAGAGAGAGAGAGAGAGAGAGAGAGAGAGAGAGAGAGAGAGAGAGAGAGAGAGAGAGAGAGAGAGAGAGAGAGAGAGAGCGAAAGCGAAGAGCGAGAGCGAGAGCGGGGCGATCGAGAGCGAGAGAAGAGAGAGAGAGAGAGAGAGAGAGAGAGAGAGAGAGAATGTTCGCTTAGCGAACATTCTCCAATTTCCACCTTGTAGTGATGATTGTATTTGCCGCCTGACTGACGTGACTGTCCTTGGTTGATCACCTCTACCGTCGCTTTTAACTCACTCCAGTGATTCCACATGCCTTCAGCCTCTTAGCATCTGTGATCAAAGTTAAACCTAACTTTGTATTTCTCTTTTTCGTTTTCGATCTCAAGGGTGACGCCTTTAAAACCTTCATAAGGGACCACGTACACACTTGCATGAATCTTGCCTGGTTCAACAACCTTTCTTGCTTTAATGGTTTTACTTTCACCATCGTGCACGAATCTGTCTTTATCTTTACAACCTCTGGTAAAGAACTCAGCTTCATATGGAGGAAAAACAAAAATAATATGTATCCTACTATAGATATAAACACATTATGTTATTGTAATTCCTAAATCTTCAACCCTTAACCCTTCACGCCCGCTGATCTTTCCTTGGCTATAAACAATCGTATGTTGTTAGGCATTAAATTACGAAGAGTAACTTACGTAATAAGGTTTACATTTTAATATAATTTTTTCCACTGATTTTATTTTCTATGTCAATTTAGTGGCATATAATATGTTTCCTATCTCATCTCTGTGTTCTAAAAGTGTCATGATGTAATAAATAATTGAACGTGTGCATGTAATGTGATTGTAATGTGATTGTAATGTTAATAAGTTCTTATGGCTCGTAATCAGGGTAGAACAAGAAGTCACTGATTCAAGCTGGAAAAGCGTAATTTAAAAAGGAAATAGGGAAAAACTGGTTCACAAATAGGGTGGTAATGATTGGAATGGACTCAGTCGTCATGTAGTTAGTGTGGAGGCATTAGGGAGCTTTACCAGGAGCTGGATAAATTTATGGATGGTGCATGAAAGGTTCAAAGAAATGAAAAGCTGAAAGAAATCAATGCACAGGAACTACCTCGTGTAGGTCTCCCCGCCTCTTGTAGCTTCCTTATGTTCTTAGTTCTTATGTTCACTACGATCGTCTCTTTATGTGTTCTATCAGGCATTTTTTTAAGCAAATCTTACTCGGCGACATTCCTTTGGATATCCGAAGGGTGTTAGTAGCTAGCATAGTGGTATATAGCATAACATAGCCTGCTAGTAGCCATCCTTTTAAACTACAGCTTTTGGTAGTATCTTCCCTTGTATGTTGTGTGAGCCTTCCCTCCCTTTCCATGCTGGGCTTATGAATCTTCCAGTGGCAACAAACACATTTCCCTACGCAAACAATCGAGATTGATAATGAACGGCACAAATTATATGACATTAAAAAAGAAATAGTATAAATAATGATCTATGCAGTATTAGAAGGCACTTTTGGGATCTTACAACACACACTACATGATGAGCCATTGCATCCAGGAAGGAGTTTATGAATAAATATCTTGTCGCCCAGTAGCTTCAAAATGTCCTTTTGACATTTTGGTCGCCCAGTTAGCATGTTAAAAAATTCACTGTGTTCTATGTATTCTATAACTATATTGTGTTCATCTTCATTAAACACTTTTTGATTACATTTGTATGAGTTTTTTTTCCAGCAACAATCTACAATATGTGTTAATAGGAAAAAATATATGTAGTATTAAGGGTTACAGGAAACACACACACACACACACACACCTCACACACACACACACACAACACAACACACCAGACAACCCACACACACACAAAAAAAACCCACACACACAGACACACACATACACACACACAGACACACACACACAGAAAATACACACACAGAAAACACACACTGCGCGATGGTCAGGTGACAGCGTGCCGGGCTCCCATTCTGTGGGTAGGCGGTTCGATCTCGTGCTCCGGGGATGTTTTTCACTTGACAATCGACGTTTACTGTCCCCCCTTGAGCAAGGGGATGGTGGTGTGGGTGGGTGTGTGAGGTCGCCACATTGGCCAAAGATCGGTAATAATGAGCTCCAAGCTCGCACTGAGAGGGGTGGAAAAACTGGCGATCGCGAGCCAGCTCGCGTGGAAAAGACCATAGGGTGGAATGACACAGGAAACAACACACACCACCACAGAAAACCACACACACACACAGAAACAACACACACCACACACACATACATACATAAAAACACACACATTAACACCCACACAACACGATACATAAAACACAACACAAACACCCACGAAAACACACACACAACACAAAAGAAAACACACACACACACACCCACACATACAGAAAACACACACACACACAGACACACACATACAGAAAACACACACACACACACACACACACACACACACACACATAAGCGTCTTTGAAGCATGAATATTAAAGGAACTGAAGCATTTTGGCCATCAAGGAGATGTTCACACGTGTACAAACCGTGCTACCAATGTTATCTGGTATCCGTTTCCCTAAGGTTGAAAGTCGTGTGTGTGACAATTCTTCAAGCTATTCAGATCCCTCCATGCATCCTGTTCCCTTGACTCCCAACACTTAACACATGTATATTATTTTAACCCCTTGAAACCCAGAACGTTATTTTCATTGAATTTGGCTACCCATTAGACGCTTTTATTAATATAAGCAATATTTTATAGATATTACCTATTTATTGTCTTGTCCACTAACTTATTCGGTATAATGAATTAATTTTTGTAATCTTATGGCTAACAATGGACAATTTTATATCGCCAAGAAAAGATCTGGGCGTGAAGGGGTTAAAGAGATGTTGCTCAAATAACCTTTAATTGTGAGGTTAAGATAAGTTACTATGCGCTTAACACCCTGACCACCCCCTTCCTAACACACCACCACCACCACCACCCAGCGGCGGACTGGGACTTAATTTTGGCCCAGGACTTTTGGTGTTGACCAGCCCACTTGGAGGAAAGGCGGAGGGGGGGGGGGGGGGTTGGCGATGAGAGCCAACGCAGCTGGGGTTTTGAAAATACAAATTTTCCTTCTAACTTTCCAATCATGGATGTAGAAAAGTAAGTATTAAGGCCACCAGACGTCTGTAATTCGAAAAAAAAACGTTGTCCTGGCGACTTTAGTGTTATCTACGGTAGACTAGTCACACTTTTAGTAAGTTATAAGAAATAAGAGCCTGAAAGTTGATTTTGATATCTATTTTACACTTCTAATATAATATAGGAGTAGCCGTGTGTCTGCATGTGTGTGTGTCTGTCTGTTTTGGGTAGCCGAAACTTTAAATTAAATTTTTGATGAGTAGGCTTAAACAATCGCAAATAAATCGTAAGTGGTAAACGGCTTGGTCCCATGTCGATTGAATAATTTTAAAGGGGGCTTTTGGGCTAAAAACACTTTTCAGAGATTAGATTACAGGATTGAACTCTGCGGTAATTTATTGCCGCATTTCACTAATTCCGTAGACTCATGGACTTAGTTTGTATGCATCTAGTTGTATTCATCTAGTTGTATTCATCTAGTTGTATTTTTCAGGGCCAGAGCGACGCTCGTGTGGCCCCGTCGCCATATTAACATTTTTATCGTTCATTTTTAGTTCTTAGTGTTGGCCGAAGCCATCATCCCCGGGAGGTGGGTCACAAACCCCAGGCTAACACCCGGTACCCATTCACTGCTGGGTGGACAGGGGCTCGGTTTTTTTTAAGACCGCCCGTCTGTCTTCGCTCCGCCCGGGCCCCACCACCACCATCACCACCACCTTCCTAACACTCCACCACCACCACCACCTTCCTAACACTCCACCACCACCACCACCTTCCTAACACTCCACCACAGCCGCCACCTTCCTAACACTCCACCACCACCACCACCTTCCTAACATTCCATCACCACCACCACCTTCCTAGCACTCCACCACAGCCACCACCTCTACTAACTCCACCAACCACACCACCTTCCTAACACTCCACACAACCACCACCTTCCTAACACTCCACCACCAACCACCACCTTCCTACACTCCACCACAGTCCACCACCTCCTACACTCCACCACACAACCACCACCTTCCTGACACTCCACACCACCAACAGCCGACCTTCCCTAACACTCCAACCACAGCACCACCTTCCAACACTCCACCACCTACCACCAACCTCCTGACAATCCACCACCACAACCACCACCTTCCTAACCCTCCACCACCACCACCACCTTCTACACTCCACCACAGCCCCCACCTACCTAACAACTCCACCACCACCACCACCTTCCTAACCTTCCACTCACCATCACCACCTTCCTACACTCCACCACCACCACCACCTTCCTAACACTCCACCACAGCCACCCAACTTCCTAACACGTCCACCACCACCACCACCTTCCTAACATTTCCCCACCCAACCACCTTCCTAACACTCCACCGACCCCACCACCACCACCTTCCGAACTTCCATCACCACCACCACCTCCTAACACTCCACCACCACCACCACACCACCTCCTAACACTCCCCACCACCACCCCTTCCTAACACTCCCCACCACCACCACACACCTTCCTAACACTCCACCACCACCACCACCAACACCACATTCCTAACACTCCACCACCACCACCACCTCCTAACACTCCACACTCACCACCACACCACTATCCTAAGCACTCCACCACCACCACCACTTCTACACTCCACCACCACCACCGCTTTCCTAACACTCCACACACCTACCAACACCTTCCTGTAACATTCCACCACCACCACCACCTTCCCTAACACTCCACAACCACCACCACCTTCCCTAACACTGGACTCACTCCACCACAGCCCACCACCTTCCTAACACCTCCCCCACCGACCGCCACCTTCCTAACTTCCACCACCACCGCCACCTCCTAACACTCCACCACCACAAACCGCTTCCTAACTCCACCACAGCCACCACCTTCCAAACACTCCACACCACCACCACCTTCTAACATTCCACCACCACCAACCCCTTCCTACACTCCAAAAACCACCACCACCAACCCCTTCCTACTTTCCATCACCACACCACCTTCCTAACACTCCACCACCAACACCACTTCCTCACACTCCACCACCACCACCACCTTCCTAAACACTCCCCACCACCACCACCACCTTCCTAACACTCCACCACAACCACCACCTTCCTAACACTCCACCACGACCACACCTTCCTAACACTCCACCACAGCACCACCTTCCTAACACTCCACCACAACCACCACCTCCTACACTCCCCACCACCAAACCGCCTTACCTAAAATCCACCACAGCCACCACCTTCCTGACCACCTCCACCACAACCCCACCTTCCTAACACTCCCACCGACACCACCACCACCACCCCCTTCCTACCACGTCAGGCCACCCAACACACCACCTTCCTAACTTTCCATCACCACCACTACCTCCTAACACTCCACCACACCACCACACCACCTTCTAACACTCCACCACACCACCATCACTTCCTAACACTCCACCACCACCACCGCTTTCCTAACACTCCCCACCACCACCGCCTTCTTCCTAACACTATCACACCACAACCACCACAATCCTAAACACTCCACCACACCACCCACCACCTTCTAACACTCCACCACACCACCACCTTCCTAACCTCCACCACAGCCACCATCTTCCTAACACTCCAAAAAAACTCCACCACCACCACCGCCTTCCTAAAAACTCCACCACAGACCACCAACCATCCTAACACTCCACCACCACCACCTTCCTAACACTCCACCACCACCACCTTCCTAACACTCACCACCACCACCTTCCTTAACACTCCACCACCACCACCACCAACCACCACCCATTCTAACACTCCCCCACCACCACCACCACCCCACCTTCCTACACTCCACCACCACCTACCACCAACACCAGCCACCTTCCTAACACTCCACCACCACCACCGACCACCACCACCACCTTTGTCTAACACTCCACCACACCACCACCACCACCACCTTTCTAACACTCCACCACCACCACCACCACCACCTTTCTAACACTCCACACCACCACACCACCACCCCACCACCCGCCACCTTCCAAACACTCCCCACACCACCACCACCACCACCAACACCTTCCCTAACCTCACCACACCACCACCACACCACCACCTTCCTAACACTCGCACGCACCACACACCCACCACCACCGCCGCCACCGCCGCCAGCCACCACCGCACTTCCCAACACCCCACCACACCTTTGCCCTAAACACCTTAACCCCTTCACTGCCCGCTGTCTTTCCTTGGCTGTAAACATCGTATGTTATTAGCCATAAACTTAACGAAAAGTAGCTTACCAAATTAGCCTAGTGGACAAGATACTAACGGAAAATATGGAAAAAAAGTATATGGAAAGTATGTTGTATAAAAAGTATAGAAAAATTGTAGAAAAAGATAAAATATTGATAGGAATAGTATAGGGAAAGTATCAACAAGGTATAGAAAATTGTAGTAAAAGTAGGGAGAAAAGTATAATATATCGGAGTACTTATAGTATGGAGAAGCTTTTTTTCGCTATCTTTCCTTGAACTCCTGCTTTTCCCATTGCTCACTGTTAAATCTCCTGTTGTTCTTACCACTCGCCTATCTCTATCTATCTCCTTACACCACTAATCCTCTCCACTGTGTAAGCTACTTTTACTCCTAGCTCCTCCACCTCCCCCCCTTTCTCTCTGTCTTCTCTTTTTGATTCAGCTTATCTCAAACAGAGGAATGAAGAGATTCAATGAACTCACAACACCCAAGGCCCACACACCCACACACACACACCCACACCACACACACACGCACGCACGCCGCACGCACGCACGCACGCACGCACGCACGCACGCACGCACGTCACGCACGCACCACACAAAAAAAAAAGTTTACATTTGATATAATTTTTTTTTCCACTGATTTTATTTTCTATGTCAATTTAGTGCATAATATTTTTCCTATCTTCAATCTCTATGTTTCTAAAAGTGTCATGATTAATAAATAATTCAATGTGTGTAAATGTAATGTTTTATGTAATGTGATTGTAATGTTAATAGTTCTATGGCTCGTAATCAGGGTAGAACAAGATTCTGTTCACGTAGAACAAGAAACGATTCAAGCTGGAAAAGTGGTAGATATAAAAAGGAAATAGGGAAAAACTGGTTCACAAATAGGGTGGTAACTGATTGGAATGGACTCATCCGTCATGTAGGTAGTGTGGAGTCATTATGGAGCTTTACAAGGAGGCCTGGATAATTCATGGATGAGGATGAAGGTTAAAAGAAATGAAAGATAAAGAAATCATGACAAGGAAACTACCTCGTGTAGGTCTTCCCAGCCGCGTGTAGCTTCCTTATGTTCTTATGTTACTGACTGATCTTTCTTCTTTCATGTGGTTTCGATCAGAGCATTTTTTAGCAAATCTTACTGGGCGACATTCTTGGATTATCCAGAAGGATTGTAGTATCATAGCATAGTGGTATATAGCATAACATAGCATAGCTAGTAGGCATACCTGTTTAAACTACCGCTTTTGGTATTATCTTCCCCATTGGGGTAGTTGTGTGAGCCTTCCCTCCTTTCCCATGCTGGGCTTATGATCTTCCAGTGGCACAAACACATTTTCACGAAGCAAACAATCCGGATGGTATATTGCGCACAAGATTTATAGACATTTAAAAGAAGAATATGTAATAAATACTGATCCTATGCATAATAAAGAAGCACTTTTGATCTTTACACACACGACAGATGAGCCATTACATCCAGAAAGGATTTTCTGAATAACTATCGTGGTAGGGCCCGTAGACTTCAAAATGTCCTTACTGGCGAGTTTTTCATCACGGGGAGACATTTTGGTGCCCAGTTACATGTTAAAAAAACACTGGGCTTTGATTCTATAACTAATTGTGTTCATCTTTTAAAACCTTTTTTATTACATTTTTATGAGTTTTTTTCCAGCAACAGGCTAAAGATTTGGGTTTAAAAGGAAAAAATTAAAAAGTCTTAAAAGGGTTCAGGGAAAAAAAAACACACACACAAAACCCCCCACACACACACACCCCCACCAATCACAATACATGTACCATGTTATCTGGGATCCTTTCCATAGGTTGAAATCGTGTGTGTGACAATTCTTTAAGCTTTCAGATCCTCCCTGCATCCTTTCCCCTTTCCCCCCAAAACTTTAAGTAAAACGTCCGACCCTTTTTTCATTCCGATTTAATCATCAAAACTAGCCATTAAGAGTTTCAAAAATACGTGTCACTTTTTGTATCCAGTCCAACCCTTTTTAAATAATCCGCAATCAAAAAATTTCAAAATTCCCCCAGTTCTCAAAACACTCCAAAGGGTGTTTGAGTACCTGTATATATAGAGTATCGACAAATCGATTGTGTGGGCGCCCTCTTGGTGCCAGCCTCCTCGTTCACCCAGACCGGGAGAAGTTCTCAAGGCATTACCCCGCAGATATCATGCTATACAAATTGTATAAAGGATAGAATGTATCTTCGTGAAATGTTTGTTCTATAAGATGATCACATAAAAACATAGTAAAAACATTAAAATAAAGGTCATTATGAGACTCTGCAGAAATATGATGAACTTAACATTCACTTAAAACCGTAGGTCATGTATAACTTTGTGGGACAGCTTATAGATGGCAGATATCAATAGAGCAGAATAAATTTAGCTTCCATTGACATATTTGGTTTATGATACATACAATAATACCATTGCAAACATTAGGTTAACTAAATAAATTGCTCTCTCCCGCATCTCTCTCTCCGACAGCTCTTCTCTCTCTCTCTCTCTCTCTCTCTCTCCTCTCTCTCTCTCTCTCTTCTCTCTCTCCTCTCTCTCTCTCTCTCTCTCTCTCTCTCTCTACTCTGACTTCTATCTTCTCCCAATATATATATATATATATATATAAAATATCTATGATATCTAATAATGTGGTTTTCGTATTTGGTAGTACATCTTGATATTTCAGGGTGACAAGACCTCGTCATACTGGGTGTTTATGCGCAACGTTTCGCCAAAGGCACTTGGCATCATCAGGCTAAAAATAGTTAAAAAATTAAGTATAGTGTAATGCTAAAAAGCGAACATCTAAAAAAGAATTCTATTTCTAAGAAACAATAAAATATTCCTATATATCTAAAATTACTAACTAATCAAATAAAATATAATTTGTACTAAACGGACCTTGGTAGTGTATGGCTGTCTGAGTTGGGAGTAGATGACTGAGAGTGAACCACTGTAGTTTCGGGGGGAAGAGTTCAATATTGTGTGGGACGATCGAACCGAGAGTCGGGCAATCGAAAAAGGATAGTCATTTGAGTATATGTAGGTGGTGTGAAATACTTGTTTATTAAGATCAGGGGACAGATGCTTGATGTGTAGCCTATGGATTCTAATAAATTTAGTGTCACTAGGGAGATAGTGTGCTTATTGATAAGGTACTAAAGTCATTCATAGAAAAAGGGTGATCTAAATCATGTGAGGTGTGAGGCGGATTGCAGATTGCGAAGGTGAAGAAATGGGGTCGACCAGTACGTGCAGAAACCACCTTTATGCTCAGTGACAGCCTAAGGGATTAGAGATTCCTTGTCGTTTTTCTCGCCGACGTATCTAGCGTGCTACAACTAGAACATTTGATTCGTAAAGTATGTTAGGAAATAAGGGCTTTAGGTATAGAGTCTTTAATTGGAAATGAGTTTCTTAAGGTAAATGAATTAGTAAAAATAATTTAAATTTGAGGTAGGAAGATGTACTTAAGTAGATCAGTGAGTTTTTTAGAATGGTGTAAAATGAAGATGGCCGTAATTAAAATGGGAGGTTAACATAGTTGTGTGTCTAATATGGGTTCGGGTTCGTTCGACCGTCTGGGTTGAAACTTGTTTATCTAAGAACTTTGAGATGATTGTTAATTAATTTGAGGGGGTAGCCAGTATTTTGGGAAAAAATTAGTAAGGAATTTGATCTCATTATCAAAGGAAAACCAATTAGAGAGAAACTATAGATCTGTTCTTTAGTGGGTTCTTTATCTTAATAGTATAATTTTTTAAAAAGTAGGGATGAATGAAGCATATTGAGTTCCCAAGCCAGTGAAAGTAGGTTTTCTGTAGACGATGTTTTGGTAAAGGTAATTATTTTTACCGAGGAAGTAGGATATCTAAAAATGGTGTAGTTGATGATTGTTTTTCAATTTCATAGTGGTGAAACTTGATGTTTGGGTGCTGAGAATTAGACTTCAGAAATAAGGAATGTGCTCGGTATTTTTAAAAAGTAAAAAGTGGTCTACATATCGTTTAAATAAAAAAGGTTTGTAAAATGCGTAGGACAGTTAGACAGCCACATGTCCTCATGGGGACATAGAAAAAGCATAGCAAAGAAGGACCCAGGCACGATCCCCATGGAAACACCATCAGTTTGGACATAAAGTTTTTTGTTTAAATGGATTAAATGGAGAGTCTTTTATAGCGTAAAGTTAATAAATCAGACGAATTGTTGTTTTTTTGTGTAATTAAGAAAAAGGTAGCTTTATGAAATAAATTATCAGTGTTCTGCAATATAGTCTCATCTAATGGCAATATTTGTAAATAGTGACTGGATGTCAAAACTAAGCATTACGGCGTTGTTTACGTTAATTGTTGTTTAATTCATGTGCAAATTCAAAGAGTTCTTAATTGTGTGTGTCCATTACTAGTTAATGGGTCAATTATCGGGGACGAAGGTATGCGCTAGGTATAGTTAAAGGTGCCTAATAGTACTAGAATAGGAAGTAAGGGTTACCTATTTATGTGTTTTTGGGTAATCCATTAAAGGACACAGGCGGAAGAGCCACTAGGAAAGAGTATAGTGGGGAAAAATCTTTAGTAATGACTTTTGATTGAAGTAATGTTCTCAGGTGACGGGATAGTCTATCCTCCATTTATGATGAAAAGGAAAATGTGTTGTCAGGAGGACTTTAAATTTTGTTTTATCACAAGGAGGAACTCCACAAATTCCCTTTGATGCCCTTAATACCCTTTAAATCTGATGATACTATCCAATCACTAGACCGATAAAGGACCGCGGTACAGTAATTTTAGATAAAACTGAAGTACATTAACAAAACTGAATCCATCCCTGGTGATAAAACAAAATTTAAAGTCCTCGCTGACAACACATTTCTTTCACACTAAAATTTTGCACGTGTCTTACGACTCAATGGGTTTAAAACACTCCTACAGATCAAGCAGAAAACCCCAGAATGACAATGTTAGAGTTCAGAGCGGACCTTTGAAGAACCCGCGACGCATCAGCTATGGAAAAGCATATTCATCGGACATGTTGGCGCTTGCACAGCGAATATCAACGAGGACAGATCACAGTAATGTGCCACTCATTCGCTCAGTATGTGATGCACAATTGGTCCTCGCATCAACAACACCTGAGTGACGAGGATGTTACACTGAGCATGGTGAGGTAAATGGATGCCTACTTTTGTCATTTTGAAAAGATACCGTGTGGATGTAAATGAGAGTGAGAACTATCAGAAATACCTCAAAAGACTCAATCAGCGAGCGCCTTCAGAAGTGAAGTTTGTCACATCACTAAGACGGATGAGCCTGACCGTCTTGGTTCTTCCACTGCAGTCACGTGGCCATGGATTACAGGTCCTCCAATGATGAATGATGATGAGATAGTTGGTCACCTGAAGAAATGTCGCCAACCTTCTGCGAGAAGAGATGCTGCAAAAAACGCATTTGGTCGTTTACAGGCAGCTTTAGTAATTTTGGAAAATCGTCTTTACTCCAGTTCTCATGAGTCACCTCCTCTTTGGTAGCCCTGTTGTCAAAGTTGTCCGGAATACGAGACCAGGCGGTGGGACAAAAACTGTCGCGTTCATGCGAGTTCCTTGTCCAAATACTCGGACTGATCGCAGTGAAACATTCAGACAAAAGAAAGAAGTGCCTTGCGACAAACAGTCCAGACCCCTCTGTTCACAATGGTACTTCCCCTTGCTGTTCATCTAGAGTGCCGTGACAAGAATCTTGTTGAAAAAACCTCTCAGCTGTGTATATTGGGAAGTGACTACCTTTCACATCATTGACTTAGAGGAGAAACGAGTTGAGCAGAGGGTGTTCTCCAGCGGTGAAGGAGGCTGGTTGGATTTTGTTCCCCAAACTTTTGTCAAGAAAGGCCTGCTGAACACCTTGGTTTGCGATCGATTAGAATATTGACCTCCTGGAAAGACCACGCGGGCAAGGAACCTTTCCATGGCACAGTGCTTGTCATGTTCCAGCAAGATAAAGATGGAGCGTTCATTGAACCGACCACTGAAATTTACCAGAAAAGCTTAGTCTCACAAAAGCCTCTGGCCTTTGGACGTGAAACATGGTGCACTAGATCAAGGGCACAGTCATCAAAACCACTCCTATTGAGATTATCGGTTATGAAATGGGAACGAGGAAGATATTCTGAGGCAAAGACTTCACTCACAACCTGGGCACTTGCAAAACTACCTTGAACTGATGATTGGCACGGGATATGAGTGTGGATTTCACCTGCTGAAACTGAGTAGCGAAGGAACAAACACAGGAACCAGTGACATGCAAAGGAATCAGGAAGAGTGCCCCCATGAGAGCACTCCAGTCGACGCTATACTATTCAGTCAAGGAACAAGCAAACAACCAGGAAATTGGTCAAGAAAGAGTGATGCCAACTTGGGCTGACTACCAAATCTCGGCTGTCTATCCCCAGTCATCCGACAGACCAACACGCACGAATGTAGAGGTGATCGCTCCATTATTCAAGACCACAACCCACTGACTTGTATTGGACTCTTTACACTGTTCTTCGGTTAGCCCAGGAATCTAGTGCCACTGTCATTGGTCCAAAGAGAAAAACTTTGATAAACACTGGAACCTGGACCGATATTCACGTGCTTGAAAATTCAGCAGTCAGTTGGGGACACCCAATTGGATCCTTAAGGCAGGAAGCTCTCCATATTGCATTGGCTGCTTTACATGCTCTTCGGAAAACGATTCGATGGCAGTGGCTGGATATATTGTGCCATTGAAAAGTTGGTGCATACACATCAGAGCCCTGTCCCCCGGGTGGGATCTTCAGTGGCAAAGCATACAAAAGAGGCATCGAATACCACATCGACAATCAGGTCTAGGAGAATTATGATGATGTGGTTTGAGGTCATATTATACACTCTTTTTCAGAAAAAAGGACCGCTCAGTGTAGTGTACGCACGGTGCAATGCTTTAAGGACAAGCTTCATATCACGTAACCCCATATGACTGAAGGACTATGAAATAGTCAGATCATCGAGTACGCTGGAAAGGGTTAAAGCACTGGAGGAGGATGAAAACATTGGAGAGTTGCAGAATTCCTTTCAGCATAGCTCGATCAAGTGGAAAGCCTTCTTCATTTCGTCATGCTCTTGCCGCACAGGGGACTGGCAGCGTTATCTTGCTTCCTTGGAGAACCTGATCAAGTATTTCTTGCCACGGGTCTTCATAAATTACGCGTCGACTGATGCCTGTCCATCTGAACAAATGAATGCGCTGGAAGGATTACTGAGCCTGAAACCATGGAATGCATTGATGTGCCGGTGACTTTGTTGTTGCAAAATCAGAGGAGTACCTTCAGAATGCGCCACAGATCAGGCACTCGAACAGGATCAAGAAACTAAAGGGAGCACGGTGGTATGGTAGGACTCAGCAGAGATGAAGCTGCGCTCAATCGACTCGTCACCACTACAACCTTGCCTTGCCCGTATCGTGACGAGATCTTGAGAGCTTCCCAAAAGTTTCAGGTCATCCGGAACGCCGACAGCAGAGCATTACCAGCTGTCGTGACAGATTGCAATATTTGGAGGGTCAGAGAGAATGCCATAAAGTATCCGTCAATCAATAGAGTTGCACTGCCACAGACAACCCCTTCAGAGTGAAAGACACCCATGAAAAGTTTAGTTTCATCAGGCTCTTGTGCCCGAGGTAGCAAAAGCTATGATAAGTCGCATTATGCAGAAAAGGGTCAGAAGCGCTTCGAGGGAGTTCGTTTGTGAACTCTGTTCTGACTACACATCAAATCTCTCGGTTTGGGACAAGATGAAGAGCTCAAGTGAAGGCATCTCAAGTTGGATGGATAAATACAAAAAGTAAGCATTGGAGATAAAGCATTCAAATTGCGTGAGGATCGTAATTTACTGGGCAGATTTCTTTCATTGTTCAGGGAAGCCGACCAGGTCTAGTGCCAAATTCAGGAAATAATTGCAAGTACGAGATGTCAACAGTGCCCCGCTATGTGTGCTGTGATAGATCCTTTGTACATCCCAACTGACAAGGACAGTCTGAGCTGCAGCTTGAAGATGCCACGTTGAATCCCTGGATGTTCCTCCGAGTACCAGACATAGGCAGGGAAGATCCTCCAGTTAAAGTTCTCATCATTGATGCAGAGGGTTTGTACTTCAGAGTATGACAAAGACGCCTAAAATATGCTGAAGAGTTTCACACCTCAGGATGCATTCAACAAACGCATAGAGGGACAATGGATGACAAGCTATGATGAGGGGGCGTGTTGTGTTTGATCGATACTGGATCTGTCGTTGAAAAAACCAAGGACCCGGCAGAAGGATCAACCACTCCATTGAGTACGAAGTTCGTCCGAAATGAAGCTCACACAATGTTCCATTACAGGAGTACTTTCAGCATCCAAAAACAAAGCGGAAGCTCACATGCTGTTTGGCAAGGACCTGCCCGGTCGACTAGTTCGCAAGCAGTAAAGATTCGAGTCGTACAGCCTCGTTGTCGTGGACGATGATCATATCAAGGGGACTAGGGTTTTGAGGTATGCTCATACAAAATGAAGAGGCTGGGACACAGATTCCGAATCCAAGTACTTGCCTCCTACAGCCTTTGTTTGGGGGGGGGTTTTTTTTTTTTTTTGGGAGGCTTGCCAGAAAGATATGCGTATGGTCGCCCGGACACTGACGTACTCCTGCTCCTCTTGATCTTTATCGCCTCCAGACAGATAGCATTACTATATCCATTGAAGTTTCATACAGGCAAAGGAAAGAAGAAGAAACGCGGAAATAGACATCTTGTGAAAGAGTGCAGGTTCTTGGCGTCGCAAATGTCAAGGACTCTTGGACGCCACAACTTCTAAGTGATGATTGGGGAGGCAGATTCATAGGAAGAGTTTCAAAGAAATCATGGGTAGATGATACCTAAAAGCAGTGGATGATTGATGACCTGCATTGCTGCCTGTCAAAGCATTAGGGTGCATTCTATCCTGCCGAGTTGGTCAATGACGAGCTTCCCACGCACAGGTGTGAAAGCGCTTTTGTGTGTCATGTCTACAGTTCAATAAAGGTCCAGCAACCCTACCATCACTCAGGTGGGAGCTGTTTCGGTACAAAGTAGACTTGGAAGGGGAAATCTGCCACCCAACTCGTGCTTGCATTTGCCTTCCCCATATAATGCGGTGCAAAACTACATGACATGCGGGACAAGTCATTACCCTGAAAATTGTCCAACCTTCCTGCAATTGAAAAAAATGGATGGAAATGGAGAAAGGCGTGTAAGTGTTCCATGACATGTCTTGCCTGCCTGCCCCACAAGCTGTTAGTTGAACTCGTCAAAATGTGGCTTGCAAAGTAGGATGCAAGGGAAATAGGCGTAGCGCTGAAGAATGGCTTGCCCTGTACTCCCTCTGTAAATGCTCTGGCAGTGATCCGCAAACGCCTATTCGGGAGGACATTTCAAATAGACATTGATGGAATCACTGATTGATTTTACAGTCCGATTTTTGGACAGTATCGCAAAATCGGACGTACGCTAACTACTAACGCCCGCTTTGGGAGGCATGGTTGGGCGCAGGGGTGGTACACTCCGCCCAGTGGAACTCCCACTTGCTGTCTTCAAGCAGAATAAAAGGAGGAAAGACAACCCTGTTAACATTATCAATAAGTAGCTTAGATAAAACGTGGCATGGAAAAGTAGCTTAGACGGCTTTTCGTAATAGAAGCGGGTGAGAAAACAAACGAAAAAGATAGAGGTTGGCGGTTATACCAAATCTGGACGTGATAGAGAAATTCAGATATCAGACTGTGACATCAGCATCAGCCAATGTAGTAGGAATCAGTAGTCACGTGTCTGTAACAAAGAAAATGTTTGAAATTTGTTGCTTAGGTTACAGAGGACCATCGCTGGGGGTGCCAATAAGAGGAATGAGCCCCCAGAAAGGGGGTGAGGGGTCTGAAAATTGGGACCCATCTTTTCTGTTAATCTGATTACCTATAGAAGCCAGAAACTGCAAAAAAATCAATTTAGCACAAAAAATCCTACGGGATACATGGCATAACACACTATTACCAGGGGTGCGTTTGAGAGGAAGGAATTTGAGTGGTGTGAGCCGCTCACTCTTCTCAAACGCCTGTGCAGCCGCGACTCGCGTGGAGCGCGGCATGAGTGGCTACCGAGCGCCCAACTCACGACCTTTGGGTCGCTCTGCGAGGTGGACGTCATGAAAACAACAATGGCCACCCGAACAGAGACGAATTGAGACAAATTTATGCTCTCTTGCGATTATTCAAATTCAATTCGATCTTCAAGTTTGTGCTAGCCAGATGAAGTGGCCGGGGGTAGGGGGTCACTTTTTTTAAAGGCTTCTGGCGGACACCATTGCAGAGGGAATATTTGTCTGGTATGGATCATTTCCTACTCTGGGGAATGGTATTCATTCAATCTAATTGGTTCCCATTGCGATCTTCAATGTTGTGTCTAGCCTAGATGATGTGGCGGGGTCGTGAGGCTGACTTTAAGGGCTTCGGCTGGCACCATTACAGAGGATTATTTGACGGGCATTGGGGGACATTTTCTTACCTATGGGGGACTAATGACTGAATTCATGTAAAAGTAGTTGCCACCCGATCGGTATCTTCAATACTATGCTCAGCTCGAAATTGTGGCCGCTTTTTGGCCCGTCTGGCAGGGCTAAAACAGAGGGCTATTCCGTTCTAAGAATTAGTCATTTTACACTCTGGGGATGTTACTTGACCATGTAAAGTGGTTTATGTGGTTATCTATCAAGTATCTATGCTGAGCCCGAAAAAGGGTCACTCTAAAGCCCCCAGGGTCACACCCAACCAGTGTGTACCCGGCAGGACGGCATTCGTCAAAAACTTCCCCGCTACACCTGAGATGTCCACATACTCAATATTGTATCCTTCTCATCTAGGATGAAGGCCCCCACATGTGCTGCCGTCCATACTACCACTGAGTTGTCAAAAATTTGCAATATTTTTTGAAAAATAGATTTGCTTGAAAATTAGTTCGTAGCAGGTTTTGGGCACGATGCTGAAACACGACATCTGGGAGTCAATCGTTTCCACGTGACACTGATTGGAAGTCCTATTTCAGCCAATTCACAGATGCACACGTATACAGCATATTCCTTAAAAACCACAAATTAGACAAAACTTACTACAAGACATACAAATATGATAGGCATTGCTATATTATATATTACTTCAATACAACGATCCAGTAATAGTATTATCAGTGTTAGTATTAGTATTATTAATCCCTATGTGAGCCACCCATCATGGAACCAAGGTAAAGATGTGCTATGCGTAGCCTATCTTTACCTTGGTCGGAACTACCTTTGCCGAGCAACACTTTTGTGAAGTTGGACCCGTTTACTCACACCTAAAACACGGAGTATTAGACAAAAAAACATATTAGGTTTGTTTTGTGCCGATGTGCGAAAACACCACATTTAAAACACCAGAGAATTATGTGTTCATATCTGTGCCTAAAGACAAGAAAAAAGAAAACAGTGGTGGATGTCTGCTAGGCGTGATTTCCCGATGAGGGAACATTAATGTTACTGCTGTAAAGACCATTTTGACGTAAGTAATACATGTACTTGTGCATTGATAAGTAGCTTGCCCATGATATGTAGGCAGCTTTGGGGCTTTAGCTGAGCTGTGATAAGTTGCGGGAGTGTTATGACTTGTTATGCACCATGCCAGGCTGTGGGTGGGTGGGGATGAGACAGGCTGTGGGTGGGGATAAGACAGGCTGTGGGTGGGTGGGGATGAGACAGGCTGTGGGTGGGGATGAGACAGGCTGTGGGTGGGTGGGGATAAGACAGGCTGTGGGTGGGTGGAGATGAGACAGTCTGTAGGTGGGTGGGGGATGAGACAGGCTGTGGGTGGGTGGGGGATGACACAGGCTGTAGGTGGGGTGGGGGATGAGACAGGCTGTGGGTGGGTGGGGATGAGACAGGCTGTGGGTGGGTGGGATGAGACAGGCTGTAGGTGGGTGGGGGATGAGACAGGCTGTGGGTGGGGGGGAGAGACAGGCTGTGGGTGGGTGGGGATGAGACAGGCTGTGGGTGGGTGGGTTGTGATAGGCTGTGGGGTGGGTGGTTGTGATAGGCTATGGGTGGGTGGGTTGTGATAGGCTGTGGGTGGGTGGGTTGTGATAGGCTGTGGGTGGGTGGGGATGAGACAGGCTGTGGGTGGGTGGGTTGTGATAGGCTGTGGGTGGGTGGGTTGTGATAGGCTGTGGGTGGGTGGGTTGTGATAGGTTGTGGGTGGGTGGGAATGAGACAGGCTGTGGGTGGGTGGGGAATGAGACAGGCTGTGGGTAGGTGGGGGATGAGACAGGCTGTGGGTGGGTGGGGATGAGACAGGCTGTGGGTGGGTGGGGATGAGACAGGCTGTGGGTGGGTGGGGATGAGACAGGCTGTGGGTGGGTGGGGATGAGACAGGCTGTGGGTGGGTGGGGGATGAGACAGGCTGTGGGTGGGTGGGGATGAGACAGGCTGTGGGTGGGTGGGGATGAGACAGGCTGTGGGTGGGTGGGGATGAGACAGGTTGTAGGTGGGTGGGGATGAGACAGGCTGTGGGTGGGTGGGGATGAGACAGGCTGTGGGTGGGTGGGGATGAGAACAGGCTGTGGGTGGGTGGGGATGAGACAGGCTGTGGGTGGGTGGGGATGAGACAGGCTGTGGGTGGGTGGGATGAGACAGGCTTGTGGGTGGGGGGGTTGGAAGGCTGTGGGTGGGTGGGGATGAGACAGGCTGTGGGTGGGTGGGGATGAGACAGGCTGTGGGTGGGTGGGGATGAGACAGGCTGTGGGTGGGTGGGGATGAGACAGGCTGTGGTGGGTGGGGATGAGACAGGCTGTGGGTGGGTGGGGGATGAGACAGGCGTGGGTGGGTGGGGTGAGACAGGCTGTGGGTGGGTGGGGATGAGACAGGCTGTGGGTGGGTGGGGATGAGACAGGCTGTGGGTGGGTGGGGATGAGACAGGCTGTGGGTGGGTGGGGATGAGACAGGCTGTGGGTGGGTGGGGATGAGACAGGCTGTGGGTGCGTGGGGATGAGACAGACTGTGGGTGGGTGGGGATGAGACAGGCTGTGGGTGGGTGGGGATGAGACAGGCTGTGGGTGGGTGGGGATGAGACAGGCTGTGGGTGGGTGGGGATGAGACAGGCCGTGAGGTGGGTGGGTTGTGATAGGCTGTGGGTGGGTGGGGATGAGACAGGCTGTGGGTGGGTGGGTTGTGATAGGCTGTGGATGGGTGGGTTCGGATAGGCTGTGGGGGAATGGATTTTTCTTCATGTTATGTATACAACACGTAATGAGTTAATCATTTATAATATTGCTACAGAACTTTTGTGTTATTAGTTAACTCCACAAGTTTATATTCGGCATATTACTAAAATATTGACCATCTTCTTGCATCAATGACTATCTTGTGACTATCTCATGAAATCCCTACCTTGTAGCCTATAGTTGATCCATAATGGGGGACTGCGCCCCTCCAGACCCCACCCCCCACACACTAGTTCACAAAACTAACCTGGACATGATTACATAACCTAGCCTAACCCGGTTATCAAACCACTCTCACCACACATGAAGATCGGCCACCCCATGCACTCTCACCCACATGAAGATCGGCCACCCCACTCTTACCCACATGAAGATCGGCCACCCCACTCTCACCCACATGAAGATCTACCACCCCACTCTCACCCACATGAAGATCTACCACCCCACTCTCACCCACATGAAGATCTACCACCCCACTCTTACCCACATGAAGATCTACCACCCCACTCTCACCCACATGAAGATCTACCACCCCACTCTCACCCACATGAAGATCTACCACCCACTCTCACCCCCCATGAAGATCGGCCACCCCATGCACTCTCACCCACATGAAGATCGGCCACCCACTCTCACCCACATGAAGATCTACCACCCCACTCTCACCCACATGAAGATCGGCCACCCACTCTTACCCACATGAAGATCGGCCACCCCACTCTCACCCACATGAAGATCGGCCACCCCACTCTCACCCACATGAAGATCTACCACCCCACTCTCACCCACATTAAGATCTACCACCCCACTCTCACCCACATGAAGATCTACCACCCCACTCTCACCCACATGAAGATCGGCCACCCCACTCTCACCCACATGAAGATCGGCCACCCCACTCTCACCCACATGAAGATCTACCACCCCACTCTCACCCACATGAAGATCTACCACCCCACTCTCACCCACATGAAGATCGGCCACCCCACTCTCACCCACATAAAGATCGGCCACCCCACTCTCACCCACATGAAGATCGGCCACCCCACTCTCACCCACATGAAGATCGGACCACCCCACTCTCACTCACATAAAGATCGCCACCCCACTTCACCCACATGAAGATACACCCCATTCACCCACTTAAGATTACCACCCCACTTCACCCACATGAAGATCGGCCACCCCACTTCACCCACATGAAGATCGGCCACCCCACTCTCACCCAATGAGATCGGCCACCCCACTCTCACCCACATGAAGATCTACCACCCCACTCTCACCCACATGAAGATCTACCACCCCACTCTCACCCACATGAAGATCTACCACCCACTCTCACCCACATGAAGATCTACCACCCCACTCTCACCCACATGAAGATCGGCCACCCCACTTCACCCACATGAAGATCGGCCACCCCACTCTCACCCACATGAAGATCGGCCACCCCACTCTCACCCACATGAAGATCGGCCACCCACTCTCGCCCACATAAAGATCTACCACCCCACTCTCACCCATATGAAGATCGGCCACCCCACTCTCACCCATATGAAGATCTACCACCCCACTTCACCCACATGAAGATCGGCCACCCCACTCTCACCCACATGAAGATCTACCACCCCACTCTCACCCATATGAAGATCGGCCACCCACTCTCACCAAGAAGATCTACCCCACTTCACCCACATGAAGATCTACCACCCCACTTACCCACATGAAGATCGCCCCCACATGAGATCTACCCCACTCACCCACATGAAGATCGGCCACCCCACTCTCACCCACATGAAGATCTCCACCCCACTTCACCCACATGAAGATCGGCCACCCCACTCTAACCCACATGAAGATCTACCACCCCACTTCACCCAATGAAGATCGGCCACCCACTTCACCAATGAAGATCTACCACCCACTTCACCCACAGAAGATCGGCCACCCCACTCTCACCACTGAAGATCTCCCCCCACTCTCACCTAAAGATCTACCACCCACTTCACCCACATGAAGACGGCACCCCACTTCACCCCAAAGAAGACGGCACCCCCTCTCCCCCAAATGAAAATTTTTACCACCCCACTTCACCCCCAAAAACCCCCCCATTAAACCCCTTTAAGACCCACCCCACTTTTTCCCCACATGAAGATCGGCCACCCCCCTCTCACCCCCAAAAGAAAGCTACCACCCCCCCTACCCCATGAAATCTACCAC